>PVLA01013751.1:0-34827 GCA_004027455.1 Hydrochoerus hydrochaeris | reverse complement strand
TGAGGCTCCAGCGGTGGTGGTGCTGGCTTGAGGTGAGATGTGTGGATCCAGGACACGATGCCATCAACTTTAACTGCTGTAGGAATAGTCAGGAGTACTTGGTAGGGTCTTTCCAGCGAGGTTCTAGGGTCTGTATCTGATGGCGATGGACGTAGATGAAGTCTCCCACATTGTATTGGTGATGAGCAGGTCCGTCGCTTGGCTGGTAGGCTGAAGAGAGTTGGTGCCACAGGACCTTCTGAATTTGGTCTAGAGCCTGGAGTCTATCAATTAAAAAGGTATGGGGTAAATGGGTGTCCTTAAGTAGGGGGCTGAGGTCTCGAATGGGGGGAGGGGCTCCATATAGGATCTCGAAGGGAGTTAGATTAGGCAGCTGGGAAGAAGGAGTGTTTCTAGCTCTGAACAAAGCATAAGGTAGGAGCATGGTCCAGTCTTTAGAGCCAGTCTCTTCGGCTAATTTTGTCAAGGTCTCTTTGATTGTTCTATTCATTCTCTCTACCTGTCCTGAACTTTGGGGTCTATAAGCAAAATGAAGTTTCCAATCAATCCCCAATAACTTGGCCAATCCCTGACTTACCTGAGCCACAAATGCCAGCCCGTTATCAGACCCAATTACCTTTGGCAGGTCAAAATGAGGAAAGATCTCTTCCATCAACTTTTTAACTACCGTCGGTGCAGTTTCCCTTTTGGTAGGGAACGCCTTGGTCCATCCTGAGAAAGTGTCTATAAAGACTAACAAATATTTAAGCCCATATCTAGTAGGCTTTATCTCAGTAAAATCCACTTCCCAGAATTGTCCCGGCCGGGTTGCTCATAATCTCTTTTCTTTTGGGGATTTGGAGGGGAAAGCGTTGACAACCTGGCAAGCTTGGCAACTTTTGGTAACTTGTTCTGCTAGTTCCTTAATTTGGGCAGCTGACAGTTGACTATCTATTGGTTGATTTCTGAGCACAACTTTTTTTGTCCCCAGATGGGTTAACTTATGGGCCTGCTGGAGATAGGCTAGAAGTTCTGTTTTTGTTTTTTTTTCATCTTGGGAGTTTGGAGAGGCCCATTTGAACAGGTCTCTGATAGAGTATTGACCTCCAGGAGCAAAGTGGTGGGGGCACTTAAGGCCGCCTGCCTCGCAGTTTTATCTGCATGGTTGTTGCCCTGTATTATAGGGTCTGTACCTTTTTGGTGGCTATTGCAGTGCACTATGGCCAATTTTTGTGGCAGCATGATAGCCATCAAGAGTCTAAGAGTTTCTTGTTTGTTTTTGATCTCCTTTCCAGCAGAAGTTAGGAGTCCTCTCTGTTGGTAAATAGCCCCATGTACGTGCTCCGTGGCAAAAGTGTAGCAGCTATCAGTATAAATGGTTGCCCTTTTTCCTTTTGCCAATTCTAAAGCCTTTGAAAAGGCAATTAATTCTGCCCTCTGTGTGGATGAGCCTTCTCTCAGTCCTGACGACCAGATAACTCGAGTCCCATCTGTAATCGCGGCCCCTGCGTCTCTCTTACCTTCTAGTAGGAGACTGCTGCTATCGGTGAACCAGGTTACCTCAGCATCTGGGAGTGGCCGGTCTGTCAGGTCTTGGCGAATTCCAATTTCCTCTGCCAGAATCTCTTGACAGGTATGTAAGATTGTCTCAGATGTCTCATCAGGCAGTAGAGTGGCTGGGTTGAGGGCAGTTGGAGGACCGAATGTTATTCGGTTCTTATTGATCAGGAGGCTTTGGTAGTGAGTGATTCTGGCATTGGAGAGCCATCTATCTGGGGCTGGCGGATGACACTTTCTAACGTATGTGGGGCTATTATGGTCAATTTTTGTCCCAGAGTCAGTTTATCTGCATCTTTGGTTAGGATACCTGCTGCTGTGATAGCCTTTAGACAATGGGGCCATCCATTTGCCACAGGGTCTAATCTCTTTGACAAGTAGGCCACAGGTCACTTCCAAGGGCCAAAGGCCTGAGTTAACATCCCTCGAGCTATTCCTCATTTTTCTTCGATATCACCTTACTTTAGGACTTTACTCTCTAAAAGTCCCTAGAAAAGAAAGAGTCCTCGGCAACCTGCTCAGAATCCCTTTTATCCCTCTCTGAGACAGAATCTTTTATTCTCTCAATAAATACATCTTATTTTTAACCTCCATTGTTCCTAAAATCCATCCTAAGATTTTATGCAACATGAAATCACCAATACAATGTGGAGACTTGGTCTACGTCCATCGCCATCAGATACAGACCCTAAAACCACGCTGGAAACTCCTGACTACCCCTATAGCAGTTAAAGTTGATGACATCGCGTCCTGGATCCACACATCTCAGCTCAAGCCAGCACCACCACCGCTGGAGCCTCAATAGAAATTGGAAAAGACTAAAAATCCCCTCAAGTTACAGGTTCATAGGGTTACTATTCCTCCTCCTCCTTCCCCTAGGACTTTTCCTTAAGGAGGGGGGATTATGTGCAGCCTTAAAAGAACAATGCTGCTTCTATACAGATCATTCTAAAGTTGTTAAAGAGTCCATGTCTCTTATTCGTGGGTGGGGTCCTCCTCACCCCCTCTCCCTCTCGGCCCCACACCGCCTCGCCCCCACCCCCGAAGAGACTGGAGTAGGAGAGAGGGGGGTAAGGGGGAGGAGGAGCCCTGGAGTCCCATAGGATTAAGTCGGACTGCGACTCGGGCAAAACTGGAGGAGGGAGAGAGGGGTAGATATTGGGGCTTGGGGATCAAGCAGGTTGAACTTTTACGGGTAAGAGAGTGATGGGCTCTGGTAAAGCCGGAGTTAAAAAGGGGCTTACCCATTTTGGGGGATCTTCACATAAGTCTTGCCACACCACAATGTAAGTTTGTTGGTCAGGATGTCCCTGTCCCCTAGGACGGAAGACTATAGTCTTAACTGCCTGGATAAGGGGGAGGTGGAAAGTCCCCTCTGGTGGCCGTCCCACCTGAAATGTAGGCCACTCTGATGAGCAGAACGTCTGCCATTTACCTTTACTGACAAGTAAAGAAAGATTATGAGCCCTCTCTCATATTTCTGACCAATGATCTAGAGTGAGAGAGAGAGGGGTAGATGTTGTTTGTCCCATGGTGGGTGCTGTGGAACAAAATAAGTTTAGTGGCGCTGAACAAACAAAGACAGACGAACACTAAGACCAAGATGACAAACAAATAGACAAATGCCGGCATGCGAAACTTCCCCTTCTGAGGAATGACTAACGGTGACTCCACCACAAAATAGACTCAGAGAGCCTATGATCCCCAGGGCGTCCCCCAGGGAAGTGACTTGTGACACAGAAGCCCAGAGGCAAGTCACTTGGACCAAGAGCTCACAAATCTTGGTGCCAGTCACAACAAAACTAGCGATTGCAAAGTGAAAGTAAGACAAAGAGTGACAGAAAGAGAGAGAGAATGGCCGTACTTACCCTGAGAGGTGGCTGTTGAAGTCTCCCAATGCAGGGGGCAATCTCGCCGATCTCGGTGGCACCTCCAAATGTGAGGGTCGAGATGCCCACCGCATGTAGGAAGACCCCAACAGACGCCTTCTCATGCAATTGGCAAGGGGTCTTTATTGTCCAAGCATGCGTGGGGCTCACCGAACACACAGGAGCAGAGAGCCCCGAGTTGAGCCGGAGCAGGGCTTTTAAGCTATAGAACAAAGGGAGGAAGGACTTTGGCAAGCGCAGTTACAGAAGCAGAAGGCATTGGTTAGTTTAAATGGCTTTTTACATTCATTGGAGGAGACGACCATAGGAAGGTCTAGAGTTGGGTGGCGGAGGGTGCTTCCTAATATGGGCAGCAGATGCTCAGGAAAGGTACATTCTGTAAATTTCTTAGTCATGACAGGGGGCTGTTTTAAGTTCCTCTTACATAACAAACTTCTATGTTTCATAACCATGAGACAACTGTGCTGTGGTTATTAAGCCTCATTTTCTGAGAATCAAGGCCTCCCAGATAGTAATCAAATATTTTTCAGGATTCTCTTCCATAAATCACTAACTCAAACTCAAGCATTAATTTTCTGTAGGATTATTCTAAATTTATAGAGCGGTTTTTATTATGGATATTAAAATTTAATGTGAGAAGACAACAAATAACATGGTGCATTACGGTGATTCAGCTCAGTGCATGAGTTTTTAATTTTGAAAATATTGAGATGAGTTGTGGACAAATAAAAACCATATTAAAACATTGTCTGCTTATGTGATTACAACTGCTTTTTCAAAAACTGAGTAATTGACAATAATTTGATTGGTAATCTAATTAAACTATAAACAAATGGTCTGAGAAATTTTTTTGAATCCTGGCTAGAGCCTTGGGCCTTTTTAATGGATATTACTCAGGGTACTAAGTGCAGTGTGCTAAATCATGTTGTATACTGGATGGTGAGAAAAGAATGAAAAAAATCCTTAGTAGTGTTTTAAAAACAAAAAGGATTTGGGGTGCTATCCTAAGAAGAGAAAACAGAGAAACACAAGAGGATAAGGAAGGAAGCTGGCGAACTAGTAATGACATCAGGAACCATGCTTTCACTGAACATGACCTCCCAATTCTGACTGATTACACCAGTGCTGCTGCCTCTGCCTGGGACCTCACCCTCACTCCAGTCCCTCTCTCAGAATAAATGGGTCCTGGGTCGAGGGAAATAATAGAGTTCTCTCTCGGAAGCCAGTTGCCTTGGCATCAAACCTCATTTTTCCTCCATCCATGCTCAAAATGATCATACTCCTAAACCATATATCAGTACCTGCCAAGGAAACAGAAGCAGATGAAGGGAAACTGGCCAGGTTACTTTGAACCAAGCTGTTTTCGAAAATCTTGAACTCTTGCTCATTAAATCTTGTACAGTGATTTTTCAGAAATATCTGAAGATAAAACTCTCTCCAGCCCTTTCTAGCCTCACTCTACCTGAACATTGCTTCTGTTTTTCTTTGATTATCTGTTTAACCATATAATAAATGTATGTGGAAGTTGTACAATTTATCTAGAGTTGTAGGTTGGTAGTTTGCCATAAGCCTGATAAACTTTCCCATTTAAATATTTTCTAAGACTTTATTAAAGCCTTGAGCTTCTCATGGAATTTCACATGTGCTTTTATCAACACTTACTTCCACCACTTGATTTTAAGTGGTCTGTAGATAAACTACATGACAGTAAATATCATGCCATCACTTATTCTAGTTTATGCTTCCATAGTCCTTGGTATAAGGCTTTTCCGTAAGCATCTGTGTAATAAATTCTACAGGGCAAAACATGCTTAATGTTCACTCTGGGCTTCCCAAGCTCAGGTACACAGAATTCTCAGCAAATGTTGAAATGATAAAGAATTAATAATGTATTCTAACTTCTTATTTCTTAACCAACAATCTTCACATTGTTTGTTGAGTTTTGATGCTTTCTTTGCTTTACAGCCTTCTCTCCTTTCTGATGAACTTCCCTTACCTGATTTGCCCACATACCTTACTTGAACTTTGTGTCTCCTATCATTAGTTTCCCTTTTAGTAAGCTATCGCTCCTGCTAAACAGCTCAAATTCCCATGCCTAATCTTTTCTGTTCTGCCCTACCACACTACTGGCCAAGCCCTGGAATAATAACCTCTATTTACTGTTGCAAAAATCCCTGAGCTCTGAAGGAATCTCTGCCCTGAATAATCTTGCTAGTAGGGCCCAAGTTCAAATGAGACCATATATGAGAAAAGTTTTCAATTTGAGAGTTTTGAGTTAGTGAGTCTACACTTTCATTTTACTCTATATTTCCCCAAATTGTTTTATCTCATTTGGTTCATTTAGAACATCTGTTTTCCTGTAACTACTGCGCACTCTAATGACTATGCTGTATCTTTTTTGCATTTTCCATTCTATCACTGTCACCTTAACAGCTTGTTTATTGTATTATTTATGAGGTGCACAACATTTACATAAAAGAAAAACTAACAAGACATGGTAATAATATAAAGCAATAAAATAAGTTGCAAGTTTTGGGAAGATGATTAAATATATATTATATAACTTAACTACTCTCAAATACCTGAATTATTTATAAATCTGCATACATAGCTGCATCTAGTACATTAAGTCAAGATGGAGATATAAAATTAGGTCACTGTGTACCTTTCAAAATATCCAAGACTTTCAAATTGACTAGACTTTTAATTTTACAGTTTGTATTATAGCCTTAAATTTTTTCATTAGTACATGTCCAATACATAATGTTTACATCACTCATGTGGAGTCAGTGCATGTGCATAACAGATCTTAATTCTTTTTTTAAATCTCTTCTCCTTTCACTCCTTCCAACTTCCCTCATTTATTGATTTCCTTCCCATGTAAAAAAGAACTATCTCTCAACTGCCTATTGTCTATGTTTTATTGTTTTTTTATAATTTGTATTATATTTTTAAACAAAATTTCAGCCAGAATAAAATTATCTATAGATTGTCAGTTCTTCTTAGTACAGAATAGATTTATAAGTTATATAAAGCAATTAAAGCATATTGTTTTATGTTTGTAAAGGTCTTTGTAGTTTAACAATCATTATTGAATACATTTCTCCCTCGATGTTTTCAAATATATTACAAAAGAATTTTACAATATCTATTTTCAAGTATAAATCTTGGAAATGTTAGTGACTTACCAAAAAAGTAAAATTGAGCTCTTACGGGACTGACATTTTAAGGTTTTTCAAAAGAAATATCCTTTAGTTTCTAACTTGAAGTATTTGACAGGCTAGGCTTTTGGAAATGGCTAAGTTTAAAATTCTTTTGTTTTCATTTGTAGGTGAAAGTCTGATACTAATTTACATTGAAACCAGTTTTGTTCTTGGTCTATTTTAACATCTTCAAATTACTCCCTAAAATAAGTTTCTGAAATACTATATATTTACAATGGTGACTTCATGGAGATAAAAACAGTTCACAAACAAGTTGAATATTAAGAGCTGGAAGAGATGAAAAGTACGTTTAGACCTAAAGTGGTCAAAAGACTTGCCCCAGAATATCTCCTTCATCATGAACTGTGATTTAGAAATGCAATTTAGTCAACACTCAAAACATTCTCTACAAGGTGCTACGAGTCATAGAAATGTGAAGAATCTTAAATACTTTGACTCAGTGCTCCTCACCTGCCTACATAGGTCATACACTGCTACCCGCCATGTGGCCAGCAGATGTCAGCATCATATGCGTCCACCGACATTTTTATTAGCCCAAGAGGTGCTTCATGAATAAAGGCACAGCTAATAAGGATGGGCAAACTCATGAGTCAGACCTGTTTCAATTGAAGTGTATACATATAATGCTTTTATGTAGATTTTATAATTATGAATTTTGATTATGTTCAAATTGTTACTTTTTATGATTTGCCTTTATTTGTCTGCATTTATAATTTCAACTCAATATGTAAAACATTTATGTATAAAAAAGAAGAAGAAGAGGAAGAGGAAGAAGAAGAAGAAAGAGAGGTGCTATGTACTGGATTGTTCATCAGATTGTGAATATATTTATATATCTCTAATTAAAAATAAAATACCTCAAATAAAATAGTTGATTTCTGCCAACTTCATGGTATAGTTTGGCATTTAATATATTTCTTAATCTACAAATATTTCTTTTCTTTATTTGAATCACAGTTTCACTGACTCATATATATGTTAATATTTTGACTAAATGAAGTAATATTTAGTGATCTGATCTGTTGTTTCTAGTATTCTGAAGCATAGTGATCTGATCTGTTGTTTCTAGTAGTCTGAAGATTTTCTATAAAAGTTTAAACATAAAAAGTCTGCATACGGGAAAAAAAGCTCAAAAAATATATTTCTCCAGTGTATCCAGATCACATACTATTTTATACCTGAGAATAAATTTAGAGATTTTTATAATATATAATCATTTTGTAGATCAGAAAATAAAGATCCCCAGATATTAGAGATACTTATATAAATATTTTAACTTCCAAGATCTTGATCATTTCAGTAAAGACAAAAGTCTCTTTCTCCTACGTTCTTCATATGAATCCACATTTGGGAGATGGAAAGCAATTGTACCATGTGTTAAATGTGTCTCTATCTCATATTCAAAATTATTGCAAATATCAGTGATCTTTTAAAATCCAGAACTTAAAGTGTATCTTATAAAAATGTGTCTAATTGTAAGTTATGTTGGCCATCACTTTCACATTTATATTGAAGACTTTTTACAACTTTTCAATAAATAAAATTGTGTAGAAATAATGATGATCACTTTCTTAGGCAATCTGATCAATGAGTGAATGAATCAATAAATGTATGTTTCTAATGTTGCATTAGCTGTGGAAGAAGACACAAGATTTTAAATCTGTAAAAAATTTTAGTTGGAAGTCATAAATGTGTAAATAATTTCCTTACTACATAAAGACTCAATGTAATTTGTGCTCAAATTTTTACATTGAGAGAGGAACCTCACAGTAGACAGGTTCACCTTAATTAGCCACTTGATTGCAAGGCTCATGCTACTGGAGAGGTGACTGAGTCACGAAAGTGCTGCCGTCACCAGTGGACGATCCACCGTTATCACAGTTGGAAGCTCCGTCAGAGGTGGGGCCTGCGCCTTCTGGAGTGGCAGCTCTTTCTGCCTGGCGTTCTTTCCCGAGACGGTGCTTCCCTGCTGCCTTCCTGGAGCTCAGCAGCTTTTCCTCCACCTTGCCCTTCTGCCACCATATTATTTCTGCCTTGAAATCAACCAATCACGGACCAGAACTCTGAAACCATGAAAGCTGACCAACACACTAATTCAGAAAGATCTAAGACATTTAGTTAAGGCAAAAAAATAACGAGCAGTTAACAAGGAGGGAAAGTGAAAAGGGGAGACAAATAAATTGTGCCACAGTGGAGAGAACTCATCTGAATTCTTCAGGTTGAAATGTACATTGTAAGATAAATAAAGATGAAAATATCAGCACACTTTAATTATTTTCTGTTGTGTTTCAGACATCATCCAAAGACTAGGGGTTCTCTCTTGAGGAAGAGTGGTGGAGATCGTCTACTACAATTTTGGAGGATTTCAATACACAGAGAGTATACCAAAGGACTTTGCTGTCCTTTAGCAAAGCAATACCTAACATTTGAAGCCTCAGAAATTTCCTGCTGTTTCCTCTTGGTGAAAAACAACATAATTCAGTAAAATAAACATCAAAATTTCAATCTCTTTATACACATATGAAAAACTTACATATAAGTAAAAATAAAGAAAAATTGATCAGAAACTTACGTAAAAACTACACATCAGATAATACCATTTCTCTCTGTCCAGACAGAAAAATTGATACAAAGATAATAGATTGGAAAAAAATATTCGTGTATTTCAGTATATATCTATACCATGGTATGTTTGCCTTCATAAAAATCTTAAGATTTATATTTTGAATAGAAAATATTTGCTTTATTAAAGAATTTGATTAAAAATTTCCCATATCCTAGTTGAACAAGTGGGATAGGGGAAAGGAGAGATGGAAGAAAGGAAAAGATTTTACATATATAGGTGTAACGTGTAACTGTATGTGTGCGCATGTGTGTGAGATAGGTAACTATACTAATTCTCTGAAAGTTCATAAAAACGAACAGTTTGTGCTGCCATTGTTTGTTTGATCATTTTTATGCCTTAATCTTGTAACCTGAACATCTATTTCTAAGATAACAATGTGAAATATATTAACTAGTGTCAATTTCTTACTGTTTTTTGAAATTCTGTATTATTTCTATTTTTTTCTGTTTTGCTTTTTAATAATTCTGAAAAATACCACAGATCAAAACAAAATACCATGCACTATTTCTTTTCCTAAGTATCTTACTAAACTCAGAAAGAAATTAGTTTCCCTAAAATTAAGTATCTAATCGTTTCAAAGAGAATTATAGAAAGCAGACAGACTAGTGAGTGGTTCTCTATGTGTGGTGTAATAGGAAAGCTTTTCAGAAGCACTTAGAACAAGTCCTCTTTTTAAAGGTAATGTTTTACAGTTATCACTGAGACCAAGAAGTGCATTAAAGAAAGAAAATCTTCAGGAACCAAGAAGGTATTCTGAAGGCTATTTTGTAATAGTAAAAATAAATTAGATCAAATTTTACAAAAATAAATTTCATTTTAATTATTTTGCTATTTATTAATGGATGTTTTATGAACTAAGAAAATTGATAGGACAGACCATGAATTTTTATGTAATATGAATAGTATTTATTCACTTTTATGAAGTTTTTAAGAGCCTGATTTTCCTGGGAAGATACCCAGTAGGGGAATTGCTGGTCCAAATAGGACCTGTAATCCTAGTTTTTTAAGGACTCTCCACACTGAGTTGCGCAGTGGTTGCACCAGTCTACACTCCCAGTAACAGTGGAGAAGGGTTCCTTTTTCCCTATAGTCCTGCCAGCATTTGTAAGTTGATTTCTCAATAATTGCTATTCTTTTTGGAATAAGACAGATTATCAACATCGCTTTAATTTACATCTTTCGAATGACCAGTGATATTGAAATATTTTTCATATGTTTATTTGATGTTTGTGTTGCTTGCTCTGAGAAGTGCATATTCATCTCAGATGTCCACTACAAAGAATGAACAACTGGAATCTCATCCTACTAAAAAGCTTTTGTGAAACAAAAGACATCACCTGTACAGTGAAAAGACAACCTACAGAGTGGAGAAAATTTTAGCCCATTGTCCCTCAGATGACAGATTATTATCTGGAACATAGAAAGGATTGAATAAAATCAGACTCCCCAATACATGCTTTCATAATGTGCTCTGGGTCACAATGCTGTCATGTACACTAATGAGACTGAGTTTAAGGAAACAAAAGGTAGTACTGGAAGAAGTTATAAAGCAGAAAAAGAAGAGTTTCCTACAAATTGAAGAGCACTACTATTCTGTGAGGAAAGGTGTTCTGCTTAACTCGGGATGCAGTGTCTCTCTAGTTTCCTCATTCAATCGATAAATTGATTCAAGCAACCAGTATTTTTTTATTTTAATTAGATCAATTTATTATTAAGCCCTATTATCACAGAGAAACAATTGATTAAACTATAATGAAGTAGTTTTCAAATTTTATGCATGAAAGTGGAATGCATTTTAAAAATATACTATTTTATGAAGGAAAGGAAAACTAGTAAGCTATTTGGCCTGTGGGAATAACAAAGTCATTATTAGTTTGAACCACTTTCAGACAAGTGACTAGGAAAAAAAAGGAAAGGAACATAGAAATTAGACATTTATATTTTTTCCTTTTTACGTTCATATTTTTCCATTTTACTTATTTTTACAATTATTTTTTTTCCAGGGATTCTATACTTTCCACTTGACAGATTCTATCAGCTACATACTATATAAAGAAAATGAACTGTCTGTGTGTGTGTGCTCACACACCTGTGGATTTATGAGATGTGGGCCTTGGGGAATGTTTCAGTTGCACAAATATTTGTCTTATGACATATTGTCAATTTTTTTCCAAGACAGGTTTCACTATGTAGTTCAGGCTGGCATTGAACTCACTATTTAGCCCAGACTGACCTCAAACACACAGCAATCCTCCTGCCTCAGCCTCCTGAGTGCTGGGATTACAGGCGTACACCACCATGCCCAGTCTACAGTAAGACTTTATAACCTGAACAAGTACATGTCATCCCCAAACCTTAATTCTAATTTAAACTTAACTTAAAATATCTTAGTCATGTATTACTGTATTATTTTGTTTCTATTTATCCTTACAGAAAAATTCTAGAAAAAATATATTTGTTTCTTCCATTTTATTATTCATGTTTTTGCTGATCTGTTTCTTTAATTTACACTCAATTATTTCTTTTAGTTTAGAATGTATATATCATGTTTACACTTGTACTGTGCCTAACAGTAGATACTATTAAACATACCTAGACAATTGACTTCCATATTTTAGCCCTATTAATTATTTTTACAAATTACCCTTCTGGTTATTGTTAGTATTATTTGTGAAAATGTTTCATCCTATTATTTAACAAGTGCCTTCTAGTTGTCTTATTCTTCCTTTCTGTGTTCTGGAGATTTTTCATAGGAATGTCCCTGTTTATGAAGTATAATTTTTAGCAATTCCCACATCTATAATAATGTTGTTAAATTCTATCTTCAAAGTTAGTTAATGTTTATTTTATTTGATAGATTTTAAGCTTCATAAGGGAAGGCCCAAATTTGTTTATCTATAATTTATGACACTGATTCAAATTTAAGTAAAATTTCTTTCAATAAACATATGGCAAAAAATTGTCCTAGGTAGATGCGGTTGCATATGCCTGTAATCCCAGCACTTGGGAGGCTGATGCAGGAGGATTGTCACAAATTCCAGGCCAGAATGGGCTTAACGGTGAGTTCAAAGTGAGCCAGAACTACATAAATGACCCTATCTCTAAAAAAGCATTGTCCTGTTTCTATTTATCATTTTATTACGAAGCTTTATTTCACATTATAGGTATTCTGGTCACTCAGTCTGAGAGGTTCTTAAAGCTACTTTAGACTAAGAAAAGAAAGAGTTGGAGATAAAAAAGGAAAGCAGAGAAGAAAAGGAGAATACATGAGGAGGAAGGAGAGATCTGTAATTACAACTAGTCCTAATAATCATTTTTGTTTTGGTTTTACTATGGAAATTATCCAGTTCTTACACTTGTGCCTTGCTAACAGAATATACTTAACTCAAATGTCTTGAGTAAATAAAAAAAAAATGAAAAGATATAAATTATAGCATTGTAACAATCCTTGCAATTATTTGCAAACGGTACAGTGACCTGAATGTTGGAGGCCAGGAAAATACCATAGTACTTATCAAAATTGTTTTGTTTTGTTTTTTCAGGAATTTGAAATAGTACATACATTGTATAGCTATTGCTCAGAGAAATACTTATTGGAAGACAGTTGTGTATTAGTATAATCTTGTCATTGATGGATGTATGACAGCATTTGCTGATTTTCTTCATCTTTGCTTGTTTCCTAACTTAATCAGAAAAAAAACCTTTGAGTTTTCCTCTCTTTTTACAATCCTCAAACCATTTGTTGGTTTCTTTGCTACTGCTCTATTTCTGGCAGATACTACATCTGCAGTATGATTATCTTTATGTCTTGTTTCATTTTCTGCTGCCAAAACAGAATACTTATAACTTGGTAAAAATGAGAGGTTTATTTGGCCTGAATGTCCAAGAGCATGTACTAGAATCTGGAGGAGACCTTGGAGCTGCATGATAAGATGGTAAAAGGTAGGACAGGAAAAATGAGAACCAGAGGAAAAGTGAAATCTGAAATTATCTATTGGGAGCTTAATTCTGTGATTAAATAACGAACTCCTAAAAGAGCAGAACTAATCCACCCACCCCTTAAATGTCCTTTGCTTCATATCACAATTATGCAAGTTAAGTTCCATCGAGAATTTTGGAGGAGACTTTCAAATCATAGTAACTTTAAAGTACTATCTCACTCTTCTCAGCCTTAATTCTTGACTACTTTATGTCAAAGATCTTTTAACTCATGACTTTTAAATTATTTCAAAGTACATGTAAAATATTTTAAAAGAAGTGATGTCAGCCCTTGTCTCTCCCCAAAGAAACACTATTTAAAATGAATTGAGAACACCTCTTTCTTAACTTGCAGTGCAGCGAAGAGTTCTTAGCACAACTTTGGAGCTCAGCACATCAAGGAAAAGGAGTCACAAGTCTTGCCTAACAGCTCAGTTGCAAACTGATCTCATTCTATGATTTATCCCATGGGTAGAAATGAGAGTATAGAGAGCACTTGGCTTCCCCAGATAAGGAGAACAACTGCTTTTTCTTTCTCTTCCTGCTAAAGATATTGAGGAGCTCACCATGGCAGAGCAATCTGCAGGTAGGTAGAGCAGGAAAACGAGAGAGCTCTTCAGCACCTCAGTCTCAGAGGTTCAAAAAGGGCTGCAGTCTCTAATATTTACCTGGCTGAATCTAACAACTGGCCTGGCTGTGAACTTCACAAGAAGTATTATCAGACAACACACTCAGTTATTCTACGCTCCTTCTTAGCCTTCTGCATACCCCATGCTCCTACTTCCGAAGGGCTGTACAAGATGTGCAACACATCATGGTACTAGCCTATTAGTTAAAATTAGTGGAAAGCTCCAAGTGCTCAGACTGGATTTATGAGATCAAAAGAAGTTATGGGGCCATGAAATTTCTTCCATAAGAGAACAAAAGGATTTGTGTAGGTACCTTACACTCTAAAGGAAAGATCTGAGACACTTCAGAAACCTGATTTGTGAAGGTTATTCCCTTTTGAAGATAGTATAGTTTTAAAAATCAACTATTTATTCAACTGTAAAGACAAATGTAAGGCTTCAGGGGATTCACACACACACACACTCACACACACACACACACACAGAGAGAGAGAGAGAGAGAGAGAACCAAAGAAACAGAGACCTACAAATTTCTTGAAAAGAATTGAAAATGATTTCTTAAGGAAACCCAGTGAGTTGCAACTCCAAAAGGAACAATGTTTTTAGAGAAGCAAAATATGCAATATGTTCAACAGACAGACAAAAAATCAAACAAAACCAACAGGTGTAAACTCTGGAGTTTAAAAACACAATAGATGAAATGAAGACGTAGGAAAGAAGGTATAACAAAACACAACAAAGAATCTGTGAAATCAACTGAGATAACTCATTTGAAATTACCCTCTTAGAGGTGAAGAAAAACAAAGAATGAAGAGTGAAGAATGCCATTAATTGTCAGACTCCATCAACTGAACCAATATAAAAGTCACAGAATTCTCTAAGAAGAAGGACAAAGAAATGGCTAATAATTGGTCCAAAGATATTAGTTGAAAACCTCCAAAGTCTTAGATGTAGACATTCAGGTTGATGAAGTTCTAAGGTTCACAGTCATGATGGTCTCAAAGGAAATTGTACCAAAGCACAATGTAACCAACTTTCCAAAAGTCAAGAACAGAGACCTTCAAAAGTATCAAGAACAAAACAACTCATCACATCTCAGAGAACCCACATGAAGCTCAATGGATCTCTCAACAAAAACATTGTAAATCAGTAAAAAGTAGAATGATGTCTACATAGTGTTTAGAGAATAAAAACTCCAGCAAAAATTACCATAACTGGCCATGCTGTCCTTCAGAAATCAGGGAAATTAAAAACTTTCTCAGGCAAATAAAAAGTGAAGGATTGCACTAACATGAGACTTGCCTTGTAGGAGGTGATTAAAATGAAATGAGTGATTCTAATTCATTTTGGTAGTAGGAATATATGTCAAAATGTAAAGCTCCCTGGTAAAGGATGCATACAGTCAAGTTGAGGAAGTTCTAATCCTCTAATGGTAATGCATAAATAATTCTAAACTTACTGTAAAAGTTAAAAGACAATAGCATTTTGAATTATAACTCAAATGATAACTTAATTAAACACAATATTAAACAACATAAAATTGTGACATCCAAAATATAAAACATGGTAAGTGAGGGTAAGCAAGTAGAGACCTTTTGTACGGGGCTGAAGTTAGTTGTTATCAGCAAATACTACAATGTTATAATGATATTTTATTAAAAAAACCTACAGTAGTATACAGTAAGTGAAGACGAAATTATCAAAACACATCACTACAAAAATTAAAAACAAAGACACTGAGAGACAAGAGCAAGGGAACTAAAAAAAAAAACCCAAAATGATACTAATAAATTCTTTCCCACAAACAATTATGTTAAGGAAAACTGGATTATGTTTTGTGAACAAAAACATATAGTAGCTAAATTGGAAGTGCACAATTGCAACAAGAAAATCCTATGATGTGACAATATTCTGCCCACAAAAAAATCACATTAGCTTTAAGGAAACACATAGGGTAAAATTGAAGAAATGAGGAAAGATACCCCATGCAAATGAGAATCGAAAGAGAGTAGCTCAAAATACACTTATATCAGAAAGAATAGTGTTTAAATTAAAAACTGTAGAAGGAGACAAAAAAAATCAACTGCATAATGATAAGCAGGTCAATTCATAAAGAAGCTGTAACACTTTTAAGTAGAAATTTACCCAATGTTGGACATTCTAAATATTCAAAGTAAGCATTAACAACACTGAAGAGAGAAATAGCTAACCACACAGCAATAGTAGAAAAATTCCATACATCCAAACAAAATCTTCTTAAGTTAAGGACCTAAAGTTATACTTCAAGGAACCAGAAAAAGAACAATCCAAGCCTTAAACAAACAGAACAAAGTAATTAATAATTAGAACTTTGATAATTTAAATGAGGCTAGAAAAATACAAAAGGTAAAAAAACAAGATTTTTGCAAAGACTATTAAAATTTTGCTAGATTCACCAAGAAAAAGGAAAAAAGATTCAAATTTAAAAATAAATGAAATAGAAGACAATAAAATGGACATCAATAATTTAAAATGTTCAAGGGAGACTACTATTAACAACAATATATTGAATAACCTAGAGAGATAAAAATTCCTCAAAAATTGCAACCAATCAAAACTGAATCATGAGTAAATAAAAAATATAACCAAACCAATAAAGGTAAGGAATGATCATTAATCAAATATAAAGAAATGCCCAGAACTAGATGGACTCAAGAGTGAATTCTACCATGCATTTTAAGAAGTTATACTAATCTTTATGAAACTTCTTCAAAGAATAGAAGTGGAAATACTTTCAAACTCACTTTACTAGGCCAGTAGTACCTTGATATGAAAGCCAGATAAGGACACTGCAGAAAAAAACGAGCTTCAGGTCAACATTTTTGATGAACATGGATGCAAAAATACTAGCAATCTAAATTCAATAGAGCCTTAATTACTAGCCATGATCAGGGATGAGTTATCCCATGATCACATGGGACACAAATGTTAAAAATATAGAAATCAAATAAATGTGCTACACCACATTAACAAAATGAAAACTTACATCATTTTTCATTGAAGACTTTTGTGAACAAGAAACTAGTATGGCTTTTCACTGCAGTAAATGTTGAATAAACCGTTCGAAGAAGAACACAGTCAACAGACTATGCATAGTTTGTGTGCTGATAGACACGTTAGCAGCACACGCTGAAGCCATGCTCCTGGGTCAGACTGCGCTGGTTGGAGCAGTCACAGTAATTACATAAGGGGATTTATGAGACTGATTTACAGGAGAAAAGGTTGGCGATCCCACAAGGACCACCTGCATGCTTCAGTGCCAGAAGACACAGTAGCTCTTAAATCTGAGAAATTGCGAGCCTCAGAGCAATACAGTGCAAGGTTGCCACCATACTTGGGCTATAAAAGGTCTGAAAGCCTGAATGTTCCCATACTAAGGCTGAAAAAACTGGAGTCTGATAACCATAGGCAGTGGGAACAGAAATAAAATGAAGCTACTCAAGTAAAACTGAGCTTGTAAGCACAGATAGACTTTCTCCTTCCATTTTTACTCACTTGAGCTGTAAGACCGTTGAATTTTGTTGCTCTCAATCAGAGAGACCCTTTCTTCCTCAGTGGAAGAAAGGCTCTGTCTGTCCTACATTCTAGTCTTCTCCAGACACACACACACACACACACACACACACACTCTCTCTCTCTCTCTCTCTCACACACACACACACACACACACACTCACACTCACTAAGTGGCCCAAGCTGATCTTGAACTGGGGATCCTCTGCCCCCAGTCTCCCAAGTAGCTGGGATTACAAGTGTGCGCTATGAAAGCCAGGTATCTTTAGCATTTCTTCACAGCATTTCTTTAAGAATAACTTCATAGCAGCTATTCTTGCTGAGAAAAAGTGAGATCTAGTTATGAATCTGATTTGCATTTCTCTGATAAATAGCATTTTATATGCGTTTTTGTATATATGATATTTATGTGTCTCCTTTTCAAAAATACTGTTTTAGATCTATTGGCTATTTTTAAAATCAGTATGTGTTCTGTTATTTTTGGAGATCCTTATTCTGGACAATAACTCCTTCTCAGATGCTTACTTTCAAAATATTTCCTCCAATTCTGTAGCTGTCTCTAACTTGATTGTTTTTTCTCTGTGCTACTATAATATACTAGTGCTATAACTTTTATGAAGTTGATTTTGCATCTTGTTACTTTGCTGAATTTGTTCTAATAGTTCCTTGGTTAGGTTTTGAACTTTTTTATATGTAAGACAATGTTCTTATAAAGCAAAAATTTTATCTTCCTTTCCAATCAATACTTCCTTTATATCTTTCTCTTGCCTCATTGCTCTGGCTGAGATTTTCAGCATCACACTGAATAAAAGAAGTGAAAGTATTCTGGATATTAGAGAAAAAGCTGTCAGCTTTTCCTCATTGAGATTTAGCTGTTTACTTATTATAAGTTGTTTTCATAATGTTTTGGTATATTCTTTCCATACGAAATTTATCAAGTATTTTTATCATGAGATGTTGCAAGGTAGAAAATGCCATTCTTTCTCAGATATTTTTGCTCCATTCTGTTGATCTTTTGTATCTACTTATATAAGTCTACTTATTTGATTATATTCAACCACTTTTGTATCTCTGGAATGAAACAGAGTTGATCATGGTGAATGACTTTTCTAATGATCTATTGGATTCAGTTTGTTAATATTTTGCTACTATGTAACACTATTTAAAATACCCAAGATAAAGAATTTAGAAGTCTATCCATCAACAGATGAGTATGAAAAATATGATACAGATAAACCATGTAATATTAATCAATCTAAGAATTTTTGCCATTTGTGATAAGATGAATAAACATAAAATAAGTTTAAATGAGATTTAAAAAAAAACATCTAAGAGCAAATACTTCCATGATTTCACTTATATGAAATCTAGAAAGTAAAATTTATAGGAGTACAGTAGAGTGGTGCTTGCCCGGGTCTGAGAGGTGGGGTGGAGATAAAGAAATACCGATTGGGAGGACAAATTTCAGTTTTACATTTATAAAGACATTCATTTATTAATTTGATAGAAACATTTCACTACATAATGATTGTAGTGAATATTGAAGCATATATTTAAAATTTGTTCAAATAGTAATTCTTGAGTCTTTTCACAGAGTAACTATTAGTAAAAAGAATATGTTAAATTAAATTGCTTCTGATAAACATTTTGCAATAATATTTATATCAAAATATACAGTGCATCTTAAATTTGTATAATTTTAATCTGTAAATTATACCTCAAAAATTGTAAGAAAAGATAAGGGTGATTACATAATATTCCAGCCTTCATTGTCTTCTAGTTGGAAATAGAGCTGCCAGAACATGGAAAGTCACCATCTTCTGTTTCATGTCTTTGGCACACTTCCATGTTGAAGAGTGATTTTCCTTAAAACCAACAATACTCACTGTTTTATTAAATCACAATATTTGCCTGACTTGGAAGTTTAGTACCACTTTACATTTTCATATTGACACTGCTAATCATGTACCGCAATTAATGTTTTCATCCAAGTTCTCCTAAAACTCTAATACTATGATTTATAATTGGATACATACATTGAACTACTTTGAAGGTATTTTGGAGAAAAAGAAAGAAAACATATTAGTTCAGACAATCTGTACTAATACATGTTCAGATCCTAGCAAATGTGTTGAATTGATTCTACTTTATAAACAGTTTTGATTTATAATAATTTGAACAGATTTCTCTTGGGAACATCCAGAAGCTGTCATTTTTTGTTTCTTGGTATACAAGTCATTGGAAACATTACAGAACTTTATTTTTAATAATTAAAAAGCATGTAAAAGTCAAGAGTTATATGGAAATCAACAGTTATATAGAAATCAACATTTATTTCAAATGTTAAAAAATACAGTGCACTTTTGAAATTATAATTTATCATCATATAATGAACTTTGACATATTTGTATTAGATCCCTCTTTTAGATCAACCAAGTGCCACTTTTCTGGGAATTATGTGAGATAGTCATAATTTATTGGTGAAATATTGCAAAGAATGATATTTCATTAACTTTTAATCTTTTTTGTTTTTGTTTTTACCATAATGTCTTTTGTTTTCTTCTAAATAGTTGCCCATATCTTCACATACAGTGAATTCATACACAACAAAATAGTATAAAACTGATCAGGACAGTAATGAAAACAGTATAGGCCTTCAAAACCAGACAACAGGAAAATCAACAATGGCTGCCATAATGTGTCTTTAATTTTTAATTTAAAAATGGGTATAATTTTCACAACTTATAAATTCAATATGCAAATCTATAATTTTGCTTATTTTCCATCACTGAATATAATTAAAATTTCAAATCTCTTGTATGTTAACTATACAAATTTTAGTGAATTCAAATCCAGAGTTAACTAAGGCACATTGGGTTTTTTCTTTATTTGATTTAGAATTTTCTTCATCAATTTATCTCAAGTATGTTTCTGGAATTCTGAGGCATAGGCTTGTTGCATTGGCCCATGCTTGATTAACTTCTTACCGTGCTTTTGTCTGCTGACTTTGTCCTTGGACATATCCCTTAAGTTTCTTCTTAGTTGTCTGTGTTCTTATAAAATACCAAGTCAGAAGTATAAAATCTCTCCTATATAGCCTAAAGTTAAAAACATATTACTAGCCTCCTAGAATGCTTACCAGCATGGTACTTCACATGCTAATACTAATGGGCACTTGGGGAAGCTATTCCAAACCCACTCCGCCGCCATGTTTTTCACTACCATGTTTTATCCATGGTACTTCTCCCATGCTGTGGCACAAAACAATGCTAGAAAGCACCAAATTTCCACCAGAAGCCAAGCCAAAGTCCCTCATGTTCCCTCGTACCAGGTCATGTTTGATGGGCACATCAATCCTAAGGGTGAAAACACAGGATTCCTCATAAATGCACCACATTTCACTGAATTGCCCTACCCCTGTGTTACAGATTCAAACTGTGAGCAACTTACCACCAACTGAATTGAGTCAGCATGGTGCTGAGTGTAGATGGCCCACCTGAGGAACGTTGCAGCATAAAAGGAGACGTGGAGAGGAAGAGCAGGGTGTCACGGGTTTTCCTAAGTGCTGTTTGGAGCCACTGGTTCTCCTGGAGGAGATTGTCATGCTGGCTTCCTCAATATGAATTTGGCTATTACCATCAGAGGAGCTTGGGACCTTGTTGGTGAGAGTGACTGTGGCTCACTTTGGGGAGCTCTGCTCTGTACACTGAGCATCACTTCCTGGCTCCAGAGGGGAAGATGTGTGCTGTTTGATCTCCAGGAGAAACTCATCATGCCGGCTTCCTGACACAGGCTCCACTGTTCTCTTCGTTGGAGAAGCTTGGGATCTCATTGTCGGTGAGGATGGCTGTGATACTTTTTAGGGCAGCCCTTGTCCTTATCTTGAGTGTCACTTCTTGGCTCCAGTGTTAAACCCTCAACCTACTGGTACAGACCTTCACCCCACTGGCAAGGGCTTTCTGGCTTCCACCACTGACCTTTTGGGAATTCTGTGTTCTGTATGTAATTATTCTCCTTGTAACCCCTGACTGCAACACCCTGACTTATTCTTGGTTCCCTTCCCCCACCACAGGTATCTTTTCCTCTTCTGAGGTGACTTAGCTTTGCTCTTGATCTTTTCTTCCCCAGTGCATTACTTGGATAGTGTAACTCTAAACTAATTAGGGTGTAAAAGCAGAGAGAATGCCTCCCATGTCTTTGATGTATAAACATTTCCCCCTTTATGCCATGTGTTTAACAGCCCAGTTGTGAAACTACAAATACATTATTATCTATCTCACTTCTTTTCCTCAACATCTCTCAAGTCTGTTTTTCTCTGTAGCTATTAAGACAAACTTGCAAAGCTTCCAAGTTGTATAAAGCTCTCAAAAATACCAAGAAAAAGTTCACATGAGAAATATTTCTTTTAATAGATAAAAGTACATTATCACTGGGTAGAATTGAGGTACACATTGCTCATTAGTGATGTGATTCAAGCCAGAGAGTTTTTAAAGGAAAAAACTATGTTTCAGTTATTCAAAAAAATTTTGTTGTAATGGTTCATTTTGAAGCTTCATTATTATAAATTTCATTATTATGAAGTTCATTATTTTGAAGCTTCATTAAATATGCAATTGATATTTTTAGTGCTATAATTATTTATCAGCTTTGAAAAATTAAACATCTGTGTTAAGACAAATTCAAGTAATTACATCAGCATAACTAAATAACGAGTAGGTAAGAATGTTTGTAAAACTTTTCAGAGCAGGTTAACTGAAGGAAGCAGACACAGTTTAAGTAATTTGCTTGAAATCATAAAAGAGTGTCAGGCTTAAAACTGTGACATATAATTTATCATTATTTTTATTGGTATAAGTTTTAACATATAATAATTATGTATCATCTTGGGCATTTGATACATTTACATATCACATCGTCATCGTGATGTCCTCTCTTCTAGCTCATTTCCCAGTTCCCCTTCCCATGACCACAAAGCCTACCTCCAAGCTTCCTATGGTATTTATATATTTTGGTCTTTACATGGTTAACAGTTTGGGCTTCTCAAAAAAAAAAAAAAAAGAAAAAAACATTATATTTAGCTTTCGATGTCTGTTTTGGTTCTGCTAGCATTACGGTGTCAAGGTCATTCCACTTTCCTGTGAATGGCCTATGTTTATGCTTACTCCTGAGTACCACGACTGTGTATGTATACCACATTTTATTCTTTATTCATCTGTTGATGGACATATATACAACTTCTGTAATTTAACTATTCCAAATTCTGTTGCTGTAAACATAGAAATCCATGTATCACTGTAATAGTTTTCATGACACAGGCCTTTGATGTTTTGGTTAGATTAATTCCTAGGTATTTACATTTTTTTTGAAGCTACTGTGAGTAGGATTGTTGATAATCAGTGTTTGTAGGAATAAAATTAGACTTTGTGTATTGTTTTTTGCATCCTGTGTCTGGTGAAATTGTTTATCATTTCGTAGAGTCTTCTTCTCTTGGAATAGTTTGTTTCTTCTTTATAAAGAATTGGGTCATCTGAAAACAAGGATAGTTTAAGTTCTTACTTTTCTATTTGCATTCCTTTTATTTCTTTCTGTTGTCTGATTTTCCGGGATAAGGTTCAAGTGCTATATTGAGCAAGGGTAGAAAGAGTGAACACCCTTCTCTGTTTCTGTTAGAGTTATTTTCTGGTTTTTCTTTTCCAGTATGACCTTGGCTGTGAAAAATGACTTTTATCAGTTTGTGGTAAGACTTTTTTTTTTGCACTGGGGATTGAACTCACAATGTCGTGCTTGCCAGGAGGGCGTTTATCCTGCTGAGCTAAATCCCCAGCCCTGAGGTAAGACTTTTAAATAACTATTTTATCATGTTTTTCTTTCACGAATGAATGGAAATTTGATTTTATAAAAGGTTGTTTATACAACTATTGGTCGTCACATGAATTTTATCCTTGCTTCTCTTTCTGCGATACGCTTCATTTACTGGGTTATGTATGCTAACTTGTTTTTGAATCCCTAGGATGAGCCCATCGTGGTCAGCTGTATGTTATGTTAAAGGATGTGTTGCATTGTGTTTTTTGGGAGGGTTTATTGCAATTTTTATTAGTACATTTTTCAGTATATGCGGTTTACAATCATTTTAGGGCATGGGCACATGCACTCACTTTTTAAAATAATCTTCCCTACCCCTTCCCTCTCTTAATTCTCTTTCCGTCATTTTCGTTCGTATTGATATTATTAATCTTAAATTATGGCACGTGATGTTTGCATTCTCTGAAGATATTAGGTTCCTGGACACGCGTATCATGACTCTATTACCTCCTCCATACACACCCCTGTCCTTGTGTTCCGGGGCCCTTCTCATTTGCAAGGGATCCGTGCTCTCGTCTCCTGCTATCCATCCTGCATGCACCTTGCCTTACTCCTGTGACACATACCATACGGTGTTTAATGCTGTATGTCTGGTTTATTTCAGTCACATTATATTTTCCAGGTGCATCCATTTTCTGACAAATATCTCTGATTTCTCCTTCATTATAGCCAAGTAATACCACATTATGTACAGACAGCACATTTTCTTTATCCAATTATCTGTTGATGGGTATGTGTGTTGCTTCTAGGATTTAGCTATTAAGGATTGTGCTGCTGTAAACATGGGTACACATGTGTCACTGTCACATGGCTTTTTTAAGTTCTTTGAGGAGGATACCTAAAGGGGGATGGCTGGGTCCCGTAGAATTTCTAATTTTAGTTGTCTGAGAATTCTTCACACTGATTTCAACCATGACTACACTGGTCCACACTCTAGTCTTTCACTATAGCCTTATCAACATTTGCTATTTTTTTTATTTTTTAAAAAATGATTTCCATTCTTTCTGGAGTTGGATGGAATCCTAGCATTGTTTTAATTTACATTTCTGTAATGAGAGATGTTGATTTTTTAAAAAAACTTTAGTTATCTATTTCATTAGCCCATTCCTTGACTGGGTGTTTTACTGTAGGTGGTCTAATATTTTCAGTTCTTAATACATTCTTTAAATTAGACCTCTGTCTGAGAATTGGCTGGCAAAAATCTATGGTTATTAAGGAAATTGACTTGCAGTTTTATTTATGTTGTATAGTTCTTGTCTAGTTTTGGTATAAGGATGATGTTAGCTTCAAGGAATGAGTTAATCAGTGTTCCATTCCTTTGAATTTATTGGAAGTGTTTGAGAAATATTAGAATTAGATGCTCCCTTATGTTTTGGTAAAATTCTGTGTTGGACCCATAGAGCCCTGAGCTTCTGTGGTTCATAGTGATTTTAAGACCACTGCTATTTCATTGCCTGCTAATGTTCTATTCAGTGATAGCTCTCCTTCTTGGGTATTTCATGTGTATCTAGGTCTTTATCCATCTCTTATTGGACCTCCAACTTATTAGAAAATAATTTTTCAAAATAATTTCTTATAATTACCTGGATTTTGGTGGTATCCACTGTGACTTCTTCTGCTGCATTTCTAGTTGCATTGTATGGGTCTTTTCATTATTTTGGTAAGTCTGGGTAAGGGTTTAAAACTCTTGTTATCCCAAGAACAAATTTTTGATACATTGGTCACTTGTATTTTTTAACCTCAATTCAATTAATTTCCACTTGGATTCTTATAATTCTTATCAGTTCTACAAGTTTTGAACTTGACTTGCTTTTGTTTCTAGAGTCCTAGACATGCATCATTAGGTCATTTATTTAGAAACATTGTATTCTTTTAATTTGTGAATTTATAGCTTCACCTCCTTTTTAAAACTACTTCTATTATGTTCTATAGTTTTGGTATGTTGTGCCTTCATTTTTATTTCATTCTAGGATCTTTTTAATTTCTCCTGTCATTATCTGTGATCCATTCATTTTACAAGAGTGTATTGTTTAATCTCGTTTTTACACAGTTTCTGCGATTTCTTTTACTGTAGGTTTTTAGTTTTATTCCTCTATGTTCCATGGTACACAAAAAATTATTTAAATATTGTATTCAGTCAAGCATGCTCAATGTCTTAAGATGTGGTATATTTTGGAACAAGTTCTGAGTGCTGCTGAGAAAATAAAATATATATTGGTTTTGTTGGATAAAACACTCTACTTTAATGATCCATTAAATCCATTGCTCAATGCTACGGTGCAACTCTGATCTCTCGCTGAGTTTTTGTGCAGTTGACCTCAGTGAGAGTGGATACAGAATTAGGGAGTTCTCTGTATGTCCTTGTATGTCCAGTAGCTTTGTTGCAGAAGTTGAGTATGCTGACATTTGGCGTATATAGTTACAATTATTTTCTCTTTTTGTCAAACTTTTCCTTTTACCAATGTGTAATGACTTTCTTTGTTTTTTCACATCAGCTTTGCTTTTTTTTTTTTTTTTGGTTTTTACCTTTATTAGTACATGCTTTAGTACAAAATGATCAGTCACTGTAGAGGACTGGTACATGTACATTGCACATTTCAGTTCCTGTCTTCCTTCTTTTATTTTTCCAGCATCAGGATTCATACACATATAAGTTCTCATAAAGCTAATTGCAGTATTTACAGATTGAAAGCTATACTGATAGGCCAAAGAACATACAAACCAGGTAAGACAATTGCACTAAGTCAAGGTAAAGTTTTATGTATATTTCCATACTGCATTATAATGCCTTTTTATGTAAGGAAAATCATATTAAGAGAAATCATATAAGAGAAATAATGAAATATTTAAGCCCTTGTATCTAAGTTACCTCAGTTAATAGTATAGTCTCCATTTCCTACAAATCCATTCATTTTCCTACAAATGACTCAATTGTATCATTTTTTATACCATAATACTACCTCTTTATGGACAAATATCACATTTTTAATCTATTCATCTGTTACTGGATGATCTTGGCTGTTTCCAATATTCCACTATTATATCATAATTATAATATGTTATAATATAATTATAATGCCCTTTTACAAACCTAAAAATGCATACCTCACTGTGGTATGGTGTCTTTAACTTTTTTTAGAAGATACTTACAAGGGGAATTTCTACTTTTAGTTTTTTGATGAATCTCCATGCTGATTTCCATAGTGGTTATGTGAGTTTATAGTCCTACTGAACTGTATGTGAACTCTCAGTCCTACTGAAAAGTATTCCTTTCTCCCTACAGTCTTGGTAGTATTTGTTATTAGTTGATTTCTTGATGGCATGGAGTGAGGTGGAATCTCAGTTTTTTTTTTTTATTTAGAGGTACAATGTAGATATAAATAATGATCACATGCATTATAGGGAATTTGTAACTGTACATGTTATAACTTTGTTTTGTTTTGTTTTTGTCTTTTGGGGACAGGGTTTTACTATGGAGTTCAGATGGGCTTGAACTCACTTTGTAGCACAGGCTGGCCTTGAACTCACAGTGTCCTCCTGCCTCAGCCTAAGTGCTGCGATTACAGGCGTGCACCATCACACCACATGATACATCTTTGAGTCCTCTTTTTCCCCATTTCTCTCCTCTCCTTTCAAATGCCCTTCCCTCATTTACAAAGTTTTGTTTCCATTTTATCCTTTTCTTCTCATTTATTTCTTTTCCCTTTCTTCCTTTCCCCCTCTTCCCCACCCCCC
Source organism: Hydrochoerus hydrochaeris (assembly GCA_004027455.1). Classification (NCBI taxonomy): domain Eukaryota; kingdom Metazoa; phylum Chordata; class Mammalia; order Rodentia; family Hydrochaeridae; genus Hydrochoerus; species Hydrochoerus hydrochaeris. The sequence continues at coordinate 7,797 of PVLA01013751.1, read as the reverse complement.
AGTTCCCCTTTTCTTTTGAACAATGTGTTTCTATTTCAGAATATGTATTATATATTTTGGCTTTTTTTCACACTTTCAGCTTCTCACACAGAGCAGTAATGTGACACACACATATGTTTGTCCAGTTTATCTCCCTTAAAAGTATTCAGTATTGTTTTAATTTGCATTTCTTAAATGGCCAGAGACATGGTACATTTTTTCATGTATTTATTGGCCATTTCTATTTCATCTCAGTGTCTATTCACTTAAGATGCCCATTTTTAACTAGATGTTTAAATTTGGGGAGTCTAATTTTTTGAGTTCTTTGGATAGATACTTGTCCTTTGCCTGAAAAGTAGCTGACAATTTTTTTCCGTTCTGCAGGTTATCATTTCACTCTATTAGAGGTATCCTTTGCTGTGCAGCAGGTTTTATTTGATGTGACCCATTTTGTTGATTCTTGGCATTATTTCTTGTACAACAGGGCTATTGTTCAGAAAGTCCTTGCTTAAACCTATGTCTCAAGCATTTTACCTGTTTCACAGATCAATTGTTTCTGTTCTGGTGTTTAGATCTGGGATTACTGTTGACTGTACTTTACTGCATTGTGACATCTATGGGTGTAGATTCCTTTGGCCTGAGCATAGCCAGCTTTCCCAGAACCATTTGATGAAGGCTATCCTTCCTCCAGTGAAGGGATTTTGTCAAAAATAACCTAGCTGAGTGTGCTAAGGGTTCTGTATGTATCTTCTGTTCTGCTCCATAGATCCAAAAGTCTGAGTTTTTGCAAATGCCATGATTTTGTAGCTGTAGTGTTATAGTAGGGGTTTGTGACTGTGATACCCTCTGCCTTGCCCGTCTAGAATTGATTTTACAATTCTAGGTATATTCTGGTTTCCTGTGAATTTTAAGATTTCTCTCTTCAGCAATGTAAGGAATATTATTGATATTTTGATTGAGATTGTGTTAATTCTTTATAATAGTTTTAGAAGTATGGCCATTGTGAGTATATCAAATCTACCTGTCCAAAAATAGTGGATATTTTCCATTTTCTGATATCCTCTTCAATCTTCTTCTTTTTTTTCTTTCCTTCAGACTGCTATAGTTTTATTGTAAAAGTTTTTTTACTTCGTTCTTTAGGTTAATGCCTAAGTATTTCATTTTACCTGATGCTTTTGTAAGAGGCATTGTTTCCCTAATTTTCCATTTAATGAGTTTGTCATTGGTGTACAGCAACACAGGTGGTTTTTGAGTTTTGACTGAATCCTGCTGTACTGCTCAATTCAGATATTAGTTCTAGTTGTCTTTTGGTAGGGTTTAGTAGGTCTATTATGTAGAGAATCATACCATCAGCAAATAATGGTAATTTAAATTCTTTCTTCCCCACCCCCTTTATTTTTTGTCTTCTCTTTTTGCTCTAGTTAATGTTTCAAGTACTATATTAAACAGAGTTTGTGATAGTGGACATCTTTGTCTTATTCCTCATTTTAGAGGAGAAGCATTCAGTTTCAGCCCATTTAGTATGATTTTGGTAGTTGGTTTGTCATAGATGGCTTTTATCAGGTTGAGATAAAGACCTTGAATTCCTGTTTTCTTCAGTATTTTTAATTTAGGATGAATGTTGATTTGTCAGATTTTTTTCTGTTTATGGAGATAATCATGTGATTTTTGTTCTTGCTTATGTTTATGTTTAAATTTATTGATGTTTATGTTGAGCCATTCTTGTATCCTGGAATGAATCCTACTTTGTTATGATATTTGATCTTTTTGATGACTTGCTATACTCAGTCTGTGTCTTATTGAGGATTTTTGCAGCTGTGATCACTAAAGGACTGGTTTATAGTTTTCCTGTTTTGATTGGGTTCTTTTCTGGTTTTGGAATCAGGATAATGCTTTCTCCCAAGAATGACTTTGAGAACACTAATTCCTTTTCAATTTCATTAAAGAGTTTGAGGAATACTGTGTTAGATCTTCTCTTACTTCTTTAATTTCATTGACTAATATTGGTTTATTCAGAATTTTTATATCTTTTTGCTTCAGCTTTGATAGGATATGTTTACCCTAGAATTTATACATTTCCTCTGAATTTTCTGCTTTATTATAGTACAAATTCTCAAAGTAGTTACCAATAATCTGGATTTCAGCAGAATGTTTTGATTTCACCTTTTTTCATTTCTAACTTCATGAATTTGGGCCTTTTCTTTCTTTGTTTTGATAAGGTTAACTAAGGGTTTATTTTGTTTACTCTTTCAAAGAAGTGACTTTGATTTATTGATTGGTTGAAATTTTTTAGTCTCAATTTCATTAATTCCTGACCTAATCTTTATAATTTCCTTCCTTGTATCAGCTTTAGGTTCGAACTAGTCTTGTTTTTCTGTGTTCTTGGCTACATTATTAGGTTATTTCATTTTTTATGAATGAAATGTGTTTCTTCCATGCAATATATGACTGAGTTTTATATTTTGGTTCCATCTATTAGTCTGTGTTTTTGATTGGGAAATATGACCATTGACATTGAATTCTCGCTTACTCTTCTCATGATATTAATTTTCTATTCATGATTCCTTTACTTTTTTAACTACTTTTTTAAACTACTCTCCCATTTAGATTTGTTCTTTCCTTTGATTTCTTTGGTGGTGGTGTTCTCTCTTTCTCTCTCTGCCTCCCTCCCTCCCTCCCTCCCTCCCTCCCTCCCTCCCTCTGTCTCTCTGTCTCTCTCTGTTTCTGTCTCTGAGTCCCTGAAGTACTTTCTAAAACACTGGTTAGGTGGTCATTAATTTCTTTGGTTATCTTGGTCATTGAAAGCCATCAATTTTGAAGGGGAATTTTGCAGGACATAGTCTGTGTTGTAAATTATTTTATTTAATGTCTTGGAATACTTCATTGCATACTCTTCTGGACTTTAAATTTTGTTTTGAGAAATCTGCTGTTATTGTATACACTTGCCAATATAGGTTAATTGATGCTTTTCTCTAGATTTTAGTAGCTTCTCTTCCTGATAAATTTCTAAAATTTGTCTATGATGTTTCATAGAGAGAATGTTGTTTCTTTTCATAGTTATTTGAAGATTTATATCCTCATTTTTCTGAAAGTTGAATTCTTTTCCTGGATTTGGACATTTTTCTGTTAAGATGTTGCTGATTAAAATTCTCATAACTTTGGTGTCAATTTCTTACTTTTCCTAATGCTATTTTCTTATTGTTATCTAGCAGCTGTTAGATTCACCTTTCACTGTGGCTTGTACTGTGAGTACATGAGTATACGATCCGCAACGTGAATCTTGTCTTCAAGTTCTGACATTTCCCCTCCCTGCACTTGCTCCTGCTGACCGTATTTTGAAATGAATGTGTCACACCTTAGATTTCTGCTTGTTTGATGTTGTTGCTGTTTATCTATATCCTCTATGGTCTCATTTAACTCAATCACCTTTTGTTCATATTGTCTTTAAGCTCATCAAATAATTTAATAATTAAATTATGTGTCTTTGTGCTCATTAAATATCTTATAGATATGCTTGTTTCTTCTCTGATTTTTTTAAAATGTTATACCCTTTGGTTTTTTATTTCTTTGCCTATAACTTTCTCTACCTCTGTACCAGTGAGATGAACTTTTGCATAATTAAGAGTTTTTGGAGGCATGTTGTTGCTTTGTTTTGCCATGTTTCCGTAACTCTTGTTCTGAGGGCTGCTGGACAGTGGAATGGATCCTGCATGGGTGCCGTGCGTGCTATGCCACAGACCCAGAGCTTGGCGGTCTTCGGGGAAGCAATGCGAGCATGTCTACTCTAGGACTGCTCTACTGTCTTTTACCTACCCTCTCTCCCCCGAACACGCTGGTCACAGCTACTGCATGACCTTGTCTGGTTCTGGGAGCTTATCTAGAAAGGTGACTTTGTATCTTTCTGTCCTTAGAGCTTATAGGTCTAACTCAATATCTACCTTATGACTTATTTTCTGGTCCACACCTTCCCTTGCATCCTAATCTGATGCCTATTTGACTAGGTGGGAAATGTAGCAGCTCAGACATCACTGTTGTACTCAGTTTCTTTCCTGAGGGGGGAGGAACTTTCTAAAAATGGTGTGTTCATAGGGTAGAAGATGTGAATGGTGCTGGCACCAACCTCTCCAGCAGTTTCACTCTCTCAACACCCCTGACACTGGAATTGTCCCTGTGGGATTTTTCATTAAGTAATCTTTTTATGTTTGGTTTGGATGTTTGCTCCCAGTTTTGAGTACCTGGTATGAATGAAAATATTTTGTGAGCCTGCTTAGTTGTAATCCTCCATGATGAAAATAAATAAATAAATAAAGCTAACATTTATGTTCTTTGCATTAAATTTCTTTTTATTACCTTTTTTTTTTTTTGGTACCAGGGATCAAACTCATGACCTTGTGCTTGCTAGGCAGGAGCTTAAGCCACTGAGCTAAATCCCCAGCCCTTTTATACCAGATTACACAGAGAAAGTTTGATCAATTACAAGTTGTCAGAGTACTAAAATAATAATTCCTAAGCAATTTTTCTTTGAATCATTTTTCAAAATATAAGTTTATACTTATTAGTCCTGATTTTACCAGAACTTTCCAGAGTAGAGCACAGAAATTATTGAGCCAAAGTATCAAAGAGAATCTTGACTCTAATTGCTATATTTGTCATTTAACCAGAGTTCCCTTTAGTTACTAGAGATTCTTTTTTATAAGTAGTGGGTTATAAAATGTTTTTTTTTTCTGTAGGTATAAGGAACTGTTATCATTTCCAAGATATGCAGGACATAAGGTAGATTATTTTTCATAAAATCTGTGGTACTTAAGGTATCTAAACTACTGAAGAGAGCTAAAAGTTTTATCACCTCCACTGGGCAACCATAACAATGGATGGGTGCCTTTCCTTGGTATTAATAAAAGTGACGAAAAGAAAGAGAAAATCAACTTGGAATGCCCAGTTCTCTAGCATGTAGAGTATTTCTTCACCAAAGGCATAAATTATAAAATTGATTTTCAACAACTATAAATGGTGTTTTTCTCCAGTCTATAAGCTATTGATTTTTCATGAAAAATCATGATTTCAGGAATCATTGTGTTCTCCATTGATTTGTGTAAGACTGTTTTTATTATTTCTTAAAAATAAAAATGCCAGGTAAAATTGGAAATCCCTTTTCTTTTTATTCTTTTGAGTTAAAATGTGATGAATGAGTAAGGATAGATAAATATGACTCATAAAAGAAGCTGCATTCTTGGTTTTGTTCCTAAACATAAAAACTCAATATTTATAAACCTTATTTTTATAATTTTTATATGAGTTAATTGGGGAAGTTTTTAAAGTTCTATACTCTTTTATTAATGTAGAAGGTAGAAAGAACATCCATAACCTTTACAACTTAAACACAAATTTTGTTTATTTTGCAGTTCTTCAAAATCCTTGTAAAATACATTCCAGGCAAAAGTGCAATCAAATGGCAGCAATTCAAAAAGGGCAGTTTATCTGAAAGAAGTACTGGTTGTGAATATCAAGCCCTAACAATCTGAATGCAATAGCACAAAACAACTACTATAACAGTTAGGCACCAAAACATGCTGATTAAATAAGAACAAATTTGCTAATTTGAATGAATTTGTACTTTAAGGGGCCATGAGGCCAATCTTTTACTTTGTTCATGGGGAGATGAAGTTTTTTAAATGTCAAAAGATGGGCATTCTAACTACTGAATATTTCTGTTCAGGAACCTATATACATACGAAGCGAGAAACTGCTTATCTCCGCTTATATGATTATACTTGTGTTCATACCCTAAAAGTAGATAGATGGTAGTTGATTTTTTATTATGATTTCCCATGGAATACTAGTAATGTTACGTGTTAAATATTTCAGATGGCGGTGGGGGGTGGGAGTACATGAAACATCTGAACAGCAAAGAAGACTACTGCTTTCTCCTGAGGGTCCTCTTTGATTTTGTGGCCATCCTTAATGACCTCCTTATATGATGACTTCAGGTATTTGGAAACCTCCGTGTTCTTTGAAGAATCTGTGAATCCAATACATCCTGTAATATGTATACTTGGAGCTGTAGTTTTCTCACTTTTTTTAAAGGTTACATTTAGAAACAGTTACTTGTATGAGCCAATCAAACACACACCTCTTGCATACTACCAAAGAAATTAATTTTTCTTTCTAATCACAATTGTAGATATAATTTAAAGATTGGTTGGTTGGGTACCATCCTGTAATGTTCATTTGAACCTATAATATATGACAGACACTGAGACACTACATAGGACCTCGGTTTCCCTCTGTAGTGTGTCTGTGAAGACTTACAGGTTTTAGTTTCATACATAGTTTTAAAACATATTCAATAACATCGTCAATGTGTTTCTTCTTGCCAGGCTGTATTAGAATGGGAGAGAAGCAGTGGCAATTAGAGAAAGGGAGACACACAAAGACTAAGACAAAAAAATGGCCAGAAAGGACACAGCATCAAAGGTTGTTTACTGGGGAGCTCTGCTGTTCTGAGAAGTGGCCATGGCAACACGGAAACTGAGATGATGAAAGAATAAAATGTTTTGAGAATGTGAGCATTTTTGTCTTTTATCAGAGCAGTGGAATGCTTTCCGAGTTGAGACAGCCAAGTTCTGTGTTGCGTTTTCTTTCTCTGGAAAGCCAATGATGGTTTTGGCAGGATTACAATGAAAGAACATTCAGAAAGCAGGTAACAAAATACCATTCCTGTATGATACGTCGCTGGACTTTTCATGCATATTTTTATCCAGCCTGTTTTAAATGACCAGCAATTCGAATATACCTGGCAGTGGAGGGCTCCTCAGTGCATCTGAAGCAATGCCTATAAGAACAGCAGGTGCCTGCATCAGAATTAATGTGCTTGCTGGCGTGATTTGCAGGAACTTTGCACAGATGTTTCAGGGAAGGGTAGATCCTTTCCTTGTTAATTACATAGTCCCCCTAACTGGCTCTTTGGGCAGCTCATTCTCTGAGTTGCTCTGGAAGAGCAGATGACAATTCTAGCATGTTTTTCACTGAGAGAAATTATATACTAACTTGTTTGATAGTATAGAAATACATTTATAATATTGTGAGGGTCGAGACGCCCACCGCATGTAGGAAGACACCAAAAGATGCCTTCTCATGCAATGGGCAAGGGGTCTTTATTGTCCAAGCATGCGTGGGGCTCACCGAACACGCAGGAGCAGAGAGCCCCGAGTTGAGCCGGAGCAGGGCTTTTAAGCTATAGAACAAAGGGAGGAGGGGTCTTTGCAAGCGTGGTCACAGAAGCAGATGGCATTGGTTAGTTTAAAGGGCTTTTTACTTTCATTGGAGGAGACAACCACAGGGAAGTCTAGAGTTGGATGGTGGAGGGTGTTTCCTAACATGGGCAGCAGATGCTCAGGAAAGGTACATTCTGTAAATTCCTTAGTCATGAGAGGGGGCTGTCTTAAATTCCTCTTACATCCCCCCCTTTTTGTGTTGTGAATCTCTAATCTTAGAGATCGGGGTGTTTATTGTTGGGATCATCTAGAATTGCATATTGTTGTCTGAGGAGCATTAGTTTTACATTGCCAATTTGACTTTGTAGTAGGTTTGTTATTCTATTTAATATATAGGGTCCTATAGTTATTATTAAGAGTAGCACAATCAAGGGTCCCGTTAGGGCCGACAGTAAGGTGATGAGCCATGGAGACTGGCTGAACCAAGACTCAAATAAGCCTTGTTGGACTTCTCATTCTTTTTGTCTTTGGTCTAATCTTTCCCTGAGTTTGGCCATGGACTCTTTAACAACTCTCGAATGATCTGTATAGAAGCAGTATTGTT
>PVLA01013750.1:0-34828 GCA_004027455.1 Hydrochoerus hydrochaeris | reverse complement strand
CACTCAATATTATACATTTCTAAGAGCTGCTTTGGGGGCAGCTTGAAATAATCCTGCCATAATTTACATGGAGTAAATAGCATATGTGAAGCAAAACTTAGCCTTCACCTTTATGTTGTGAACCAAACTTTTGGAATCTCCTGTCAAGTCAAAGGCATGCAGGTGTCAGAGAGGATCAGAAGCTTAGAGTCAGAGGGTCTCCTCCCAGAAAAGAAGATGCGGCAAGGTCTAACCGAGCATGGGGGAAATGTAAGCGCTGCACATGCAAAAGCCGTGAGGGGCCTCCAAACTCTATCTCCTTGCCACAATGCCCAATATTTCCCACAGCGCACCCACTGAGCCCCAGTCGTCAGTAGAAGGTGCTTTCTCATTACCTGAAGGCAGCAGTGTGGCTACTTGGGAAGGCGCATTAGTGAGATGGGAGTGGACGTGATGGTCAGCCTTGAGAACTCACACTAGAGAATGGACCCACGGCGTGAGGGAGCTTTGATGGAGAGAGAACATCGAGAAGAAGAATGCTACAGTTGTCAAAAACTGTTCTGGCTTAGGGTGCTGCTCATGACTGAAGCCACTGGGTTGGGACATATTTATCCTAAAGAACAAATGAAAAGATACACAAAACTCATATACAAATCTATCCGTGGGTCTCCAGATGGTTTTCTACATTTGGAAGATGCAGTAACAAATATTCTCCACAGCAGTGGGCAGTGTTAGACAAGGAGAGGGAAGTGTCCAGACAACATGAAAATATCCACTAAAAGAGAGGAACCAATTTCAGGAGAAAAGCTCTTCTAATGAAAATATTAGGAGTAGGGAACAGAATCAACAAATCCGTGGCTCACATGAAACACCCACTGCTTACTTGGCCCAAAAAACAGCACAAAGCAAGAGCATGTAAAATAGAGTATTCCACATCAGTATGAGAACAGCCTGTATGGTGCCTCCACGTCCCATAAAAAATGAAAATGAGTGCTTGCACATGCCTGTAATCCCAGCACTGGGGAGTCTGAGGCAGGAGCATTGCCATGAGTCAGGACCCCCGCTAGGCTACAAAGTGAGTTCAAAGCCAGCCTGAACTGCAGAGCGAAATCCTCACTCAAAAAGACAAAAAGACAAAAAACAAAACAACAGAAAAAGATAACAAATCCCGAGAGGCAAAAACATAGGAAACAAAATGAAAATTATAAAACCCTTGCCTCCTGCTCTCCCGTATCAGCTCAAAGTAAGACATCCCGGAGGAGGGTGCCTCACACAAAAACACACAAAGCATGAAAGGAACGAGGCTGTGAAGAAAGGAAAAGCCGTGTGCACTGCTGGTGGGAAAGGGAAATGGACAGTGATTCCTCTGACATGCCAAAGTGGATTCAGCGCCTGACCCAGAAAGTCTACCTCGGGGTGTGTGATCAAAAGAAACCCAGGCATGGTGTCGAGTAGACTTTGCCCAGCTCTGTCCATGGCATTATGCACAGGAACTAAGACGTGACAGTAACCTAAATGTCCGATGATGGGTGGGTAAACAAAAAGGCTTAAAGAAAACCCACAAACTGGGAACAAACCTTAGTGAACTGTCCCTCAGATAAAGGGCTTCTGTCTAGAACTTATGAAGAATTAAAAAAAAAAAATCAGACCCCCGAAATTCAAAGACCCAATCCAAAAATGGGCATGCAAGATGGATACACAGTTCTCAGATGAAGAACGTTGAATGGCAAATAAATACATGAAAAATGTCCATCATCCTTGGTCATTAGAGAAATGCAAATTAAAACCACACTGAGATTCCATCTCACTCCAGAAAGAATGGCCAGGATCAACAAAACTACCAACAACAAATGCTGGAGAAGCTGTGAGGAAAAGGAACTCTTCTGCACTGTTGGTGGGAGTGCAGACTGGTGCAACCACCGTAGAAGTCTGTCTGGAGATTCCTCAAAAAGCTGGGGTTGGAAGTCCCATTTGACCCAGCTATTCCACTCTTAGGCATATTCCCAGAACTGAAAACATCAAACCACTGTGATACATGTGCACCAATGTTTATAGCGGCACAATTTGTAATAGCCAGATCTTGGAAACAACCCCTAAGTGCCCATCAACCGAGGAATGGATAAAAAAATTGTGGTACTTTTATACAATGGAGTACTACTCAGCTATAAAGAATGATCACATTGAGATATTTACAAATAAATGGATGCAACTTGAATCCATACTCATAAGTGAAATAAATCAAACTCACATGTAAAAATACCATATAGTCTCCCTAGAGTAAGAAATGGTAAGAGTACATAAGATTGCACGGTAATCATGGTTCACCATTATACTGCTTTGAAGTCTTCTGTTTTCATTCATGGGTTGGAATGGTTTTATTCTGTTTTGCTTCATCTTAATATATGTGATGGTATGAACAGTTACTTTGAAGAAAAGAAAATATGGCAGCCATTGTTGATTTAATATGATCCTGCTCTGAAGTCCTACCATGCTTTTGTTCTTCTTTTAACATTGGTTCTATCAAGTTGTGTCTCATTGGATTTAATATGTATGATAGGATGAAGAAATTTTTTATGGAAAATGAGATAATGCAGTAGCCATTGTTCATCGTTGGTTATTTGGTTTAGAATGACTTGTAATTCTTTCATTCTCTTGAGAGGATTTATTCTATTTTGTTATGTTTGACATTATTGTGTATAAAGCTCAGCTCAGCTATTTCAAAGAAAGACACATTATGGTAGTTACTGTTATTATCCAGTTGTCTTGCTGTGAAGTGCTGTGTTGCTTCCATTGTTCTGTTCTGCTCTGCTTAGATCTGTCCCCTTTAGTTTTATTCTCTTTACAATAAAAAATAAACAAAAAGGCTTCTTTGCATACAGTACGAGGATGAGCATTCAGCAGCTGCTGCAGCCTGCATGAGCCTCTTTAGACATCATGCCGAGGGAAATGAACCCATCGCAGAAGGGCACATACAATAATGTGGCACTTGCAGGACAGTCCCTCGAGCAGCGAACTTTCCAGAAACAAAATGTGCAGAGTAGTGGTTGCCAAGGCAAAAGCTAGGCTACCTACATTTTAGCATAGTGAGAGTTTATTGCTGGAAAAAGGGACTCTTGGATTAAATATGTGGTCTTGGCATTGATCTGCACTCACAGCCTGTTCTTCCATTGAGGCAGTGTTTTTACTAATTGACTATGTTGGCCAACGAGGCTGAAGTGGAAACCCTCCTGCCTCAGCCACACAGTGTGCTAGGATTAGACGCCTGAGCCCCCTACCCTTTCAAGAGCAGATATTTAACATGAAGCAAGCATGTGGTCAGTTTAGGAAACAAATGACATTTTGTAGTTGAACTAAACCACTGCTTTACTGCTTGAACTCAAGAAAACCATTTACTTTCTCCCACGCATGCTCGATCCCATGAAGCTTACGCGGACAGGAAGCCGTGGGGATGAGGGGATTAAGGTATCACGAGTTCTCGTTCAGAGTCAAAGTGCCATGCCGATGGCCACAGGTAAAAACAATAACCACGCAGTCCCTAACACTGTGTCCCAACTGGAAGGGGGGTGCTTTCTGTTAAAAAGGACGTGACCCACTGAGGTGCTTTCTGAACCCATCCAGTGCCCTTGCACTTGCTCATGGAGGAAACTACAGGGACGTCAGGACGCCTCCAGGGTCTGCTCAACCTGGGCCAAAAATACTAACCCAGGGGTTTCTCCCAACAGTCAGACAAGGCAGATGTGGGGAGCGGGGCTCCCAAATGTACCGACATGCTCAGGACACTGGAGCTAGGTGTACAGCCGCCAGTGAGGAAGACCGTTGGCTGAGCAAGGAGGGTTTGCAGCACAATATGGGACTCCAGAAGCCAGCCATACCACATTCTCTTGTAATGGGTTGTTTGTCTGCATGAGACAGGCTCTTACTATGTAGCACAGGCTGGCCTCAAACTCACAGCACTCCTCCTGCCTCAGCTTTCCTACTGCTGCGACTACAGGGTGGGGCAGGGGCTCCAACATCTGGACACCAATACTTATTGCTGTGGCCATGCCACAGAGTCACTGAGGGCCCTGAGTCAGAAGACCCATGGAATTGCTCCCAGTCCACCTCTGACTAGGGAAATGTCACCCAGAATCTCCGGATTTGTGTTGTGCATGTGGGAGAAGGAGAACCCTGAGCAGTCTGCCACCCTCCACCACAGGAACAATGGGATTCTGGGCTCTCAGGACAATAGGGGGCATTTCCTGGGGCTGCCCTGGAATCTTTCAGAAACAGAGAGAGAAAAGCCCTTCAGCAGCCAGGAAACCCTCACCTCACAGGTGTGATGCAGGCCACATAGCCTGGGCCTTCCTGCTTGTCTGAGCTGGCACTGAGAATGTTGGGACATAGGAGCTGTCCTCCCACTGGTCTGTGCCCATGAGCGGCTGTCCCCAGGAGCTCCTTCCTTTCTGTGAACAGAAAGGAACATGCTGGCACTGTGCAGTCTGGGCCCCCAACCCAAATTCCATGTGGTACTGCCCAGGCTCCTGGGAGCTTGGTAAGACCTCTGTGAGATCTGTGATAGAGGCAAGGAATAAATACACCAATTTCCAGTGTCCCAGACAAGAACCTCCACTGTACAGTGTACCCACAGAACATACACAGGAGGCAGTGCGGGTGCTTTTCCCTGTAATAGAGATGGGGCACAAACCATAGGAATCATCGCAAAGTGCCTGCAGAAGTCTGGAGACGTCTTTCCACCTTTTCCCTTGGATCCGCTCCCGGGAACGACCCCTGCCATGTGGAGTCCCTTGCCCTTCACAGGGAATATCTTTATCAGGCATGCTCTAGTTCTCTGTTGAGACTGAGTGCAAAAGGCTTAAGAGCACTTCCAACCTCTCTAGCCATTTCAGACACTGTCCCCTGTGACCAGTAGGGGACAGACTGTTGGTGCCAGAGCTGTCCCTCCCTGGGCTCAGCCTTTAACTCTGAGCAATGGGAGCAGCTCAGAGGGGCTCTGCCCAGACCCCTGGCTCCAAAGAGCTCTCTCCCAGGGAACGCGACTCCCCCCACCCAGCCGTTCTGCAGGTCCCTCCACGTGAGGCGACTGGAGTTCAGCCTGTCAAAGAGAACAATTTCAGGAAGGAAGGGGGATGATTATCTAGGGAGTGGGGTAGGATTCCTTCTCGGTGCTGCATGGAGAACACATGGCAGTGGGGCTGAGATGGGCAATGAAGATCTGTATCAGTCTCGAGGGTACCAGGCAGCTCCTTTCAAAGACACAGGAAGGATGCCAGGGACTCTTAAGGAAGTGCACAACGATGCGATTGCATTCTGGTGACCAAGGCCTGAAGGTTGGGACGTCACGCACATTCTAGACATCCAGGAAAAGGGCCTTCACTCCAGAAGGATATTGACATTTATTGCAAATTCCATTCCATTCCATTGGACAATGCGGTGCCCGTAAATCAGATTCCAAAACTCTTAGAGAAGGGCGTGTGTGGATATTGAATTCCCATATGGGCAGGATCTGTGGATCACTGCTGAAGCAGCTATAGAGGTTGAGTCTCAGAGGCAAACATGGAGCCACACTCTGCCATTAAAGCCTTACATGAATCTTCTTTGGGGAGGACATCGCATGTTGGCTTGTTTATTTCCCTAATGCCAACTGTGGTGTATGAGGCTCCAGTGTATGGAAATCAGGGAGATGGGAGTGAGTCCATGAAATTTTGCACATGCCAATGGTCTTTCAGGGATTTATTTACGACTGGAGCCCCTTCAACCACAGGAGACCTGTGAGCAATCGGCCTCCACAGCAGAAGCGTGGGCCTTTGCATGGCATGGGGTCACTTTCCCATCTCGCCTCCTGCACAAATCGGCTCAAGGTTTTGGTTAAATATTTGGGTTAGGGTTCGGGGGTTTAGCTCAGAGGCATAAGTGCCAGCCATGCAAGTGTGAGGTCATCAGTTCAATCCCAGATACCCCCCCCCCAAAAAAAAGGTTTGGTTAAATGTGTCTCTGACCCATCTCAGGTGAAAGAGGTTATGGTGTGCTTGGCATGGATTCATCAGTAAGGGGATCAGTCATCCCTCCCCTGAGTTGGCCCAAAACACCATTTAAGAATGCAATCAACCGAAGGTGTTTGAAGGTTTACAGGGTACGTTGGGGTTCAGTTGGAACAGCCCTGATGGTCAGGGTGGGGTGGGAAAGTCTTTCCACAGTCCCGGAAAGGCACAGCAAGGGGTGAGGTCCTGAGAACAGGGACCTAAATTAGAAACAAGTCCTGTGCAGCTAGTGCAAGGTATCAAAAACCAAAGTGCCTTCACTGCTGTGCGAAGGCATCCTGAACACCACACTAGAGGTGCTGCACAGTAGCGGAGAACTTGCCTGGCACGTGGAAAATATCTCCGATGGGGGCAGAAGCATAACAGAGAAGGCCACAGCCTGCTAAAGGACCATCCGCGGTGCAACGTATGCCGAGGACAGAGGCAGGACCCATCAGGGGACTGGAAGTCAGAGTGGACACAGGGTTCCAAGCCCATACCCAAATTACAACTCTATCCAATACCCTCTAGGTTAATATATATATATATATATATATATATATATATATGAAGTCCTATTATTGAAATTTTATTGAATCTCTCTAGTGAAATACAGCAAATAAGTTACTGGCTTGATATTGCTAGGCTGAAGAAATGCAGTCTCCTATGGCAACCAAGTACATATTGTATAGACTAGGTGGAATTTAAGATCCCAATATCATATTTCTTCTAGACCCTTTATATCCTAATTCTCTCCCCTAGGAAAACCCTGCTGGCACAACCCAGGAGAAGAAGCATGGCAGGGCCCAAATCGCGGTTTCTAAAAGCATCTCCTCACCCAGGGCTGCCCAAGCCGCTGGCCCAGACTTGTAAAAGATCCACCTGGGAAATCAGTCTGGGGAACGAAACAGAAAAAGCCGCAAAGCCTAAGGCGGTCTTCTAACCGCTATGGGTGTCTGTGGTGCTGAGAAAGTGCTCTGCAATTAGGCAGCGTTGACTGTCACGTAAAGATGGGGACAGGGGAAAACCTCTGCTGCAAAGAGTGGATTGCATGGGATGCCGATTACATTTCATCACAAGTGCTAAGAGGATGATTCGAAAATGAGCATTTTCAGTAAGAACTGCAAGAGCAGAAAGAGGACTGGGAAGCCCTGGGACATCCCTGCCATCTGTGCGGGATGCGGGACCTGCCTGGGAGAGCTCCCCAGGAGTCTCCTACAGGGGACCTACCTGCCTGTGCTGGGGAGACAGACAGACAGACAGACAGACAAGACAAGACAGGCAGCCAGCCAGGCAGTCCCTCTGCGGGAAAGCAAGCCTTTGCCCTGCACGGGAACGGGAACCCCGTCGTGTTTCTAGGAGTGCGGGAGACCTGTGCTGGTATCAATGCCGTGATGTTAAGGTGGCTCTTCCTAAAATGCCATTTGCACCGTGGGAACCAGCGCTGCAAGCTGATCTCCAAACGGCGGGTGGCGTGACGCGTGCGTGCTCACGCGTGCTGCAGGGAGGCCGAGCGCTGCTGGCGCCCGTGTGTTTCGGAAGGAACCTGGCGCTCGGCCTCTCCTCCCTCCGCGGCGTGGGCGGTGCGAGCCAGAGCGCGGGGCGAGCCAGGGAGCAGGCGCGAGAAGAGCTCTGCCAGCAGCCCCGCAGCCTGCAGCCTCTGTCCCGCCGGCCGGCCAGCCAGTGCGCGTGCGCGGCTTCTGCAGCCAGCCGGGACCAGACCCGCGGACAGCGCAGCCAGCGAGTGAGCCTTGCGGCGCTAGGCGAGCTGGAGCCCGACACAGCCCGAGCCGCCAGCGACATGGGGGACCGCGAACAGCTGCTGCAGCGGGCGCGGCTGGCCGAGCAGGCGGAGCGCTACGACGACATGGCCTCCGCCATGAAGGCAGTGACAGAGCTGAATGAACCCCTTTCCAGTGAAGATCGCTATCTCCTCTCCGTGGCCTACAAGCATGTGGTTGTGGCCAGGCGATCTTCCTGGAGGGTCATCAGCAGCATTGAGCAGAAAGCCATGGCCGATGGAAACGAAAAGAAACTGGAGAACGTGAAGGCTTACCGGGAGAAGATTGAGAAGGAGCTGGAGACAGTCTGCCACGATGTCCTGGCTCTGCTCGACAAGTTCCTCATCAAGAACTGCGGCGATTTCCAGTATGAGAGCAAGGTGTTTTACCTGAAGATGAAAGGCGATTACTACCGCTACCTGGCAGCGGTGGCTTCTGGGGAGAAGAGAAACAGCGTGATTGAAGCCTCGGAGGCGGCCTACAAGGAAGCTTTTGAGATCAGCAAAGAGCACATGCAGCCCACGCACCCGACCCGGCTGTGCCTGGCCCTCAACTTCTCAGTCTTCTACTACGAGATCCACAGGGCCCCCGAGCAGGCCTGCCTGCTCGCCAAACGGGCCTTTGACGACGCCATAGCCGAGCTGGACACACTGAAGGAGGATTCCTACAAGGACTCCACGCTCATCCTGCAGTTGCTGCGAGACAACCTCACCGTCTGGACCCGGGACCAGCAGGATGAAGACGCACCAGAAGGCAACTGAAGAGCCTTCGGGGCCCTGGCTCTTCCTCCCCCGCCAACCCCATCATCACTGGTTCTTCCCTGCCACGCTCACCGAACGCCTAAACCCGTCGCTCTTGGCAGCACCACTGCTCAGAGCTGCGCTCCTGTCCCCTGGGAGGCACTTTCGCATCAGCCTCCCTGGGCCTTGCTGGACTGATGGTGGCTCTGAGCCCGCAAGAACTCCCTCCTGGGACTGTGCACAAAAGGGTATTGTCCACGAGGCAATGGCTATGCCTGGTGATCTGTGGCAAGTCCAGGTGAATGGAACTGGGGCTGAGGAGAGGAGAGGAGAGGAGAGGAGAGGAGAGGAGAGGAGAGGAGAGGAGAGGTAGCCAGCCACGGGCTGGGCTAGGGGCGGTATGTGAAACAAGCTGATAAGTGTTTTTGTCCAGCAGTACATCTGGTGCATGCAAAAGTGAACGCGACTCTCCCACCTGTGTGTTCAGCTCATCGGAGGCTTAGGGGAAGCTGAGGCAGGGGGACAGCTTGCTCCCTTCCGTCAGCTTTCTAACACATTGTTTAATGTGAGGTTTCAGTAAGTAGCACCTTGTTTTGCCTCTCTGGTCTAGGATGGGCGCAAACCTACTTCACAATGTAATGCATCTGCGGTTTTGATGTGTGTAGCTTGTTTGGTTTGGGTTGCGATTGTTTAAGACTCATGGAATTTATTGGTTTCTCTGTAACTCCCTGGCCATTGTCCTCGTGTATCCTGACAGTGCCATGTGCGTCAGCCCCTGTCAGTCCGGAGGGGTGATTATGAGTGTCAGACTCCTAAAATAAATGTTTTGGAATCCAAAGGGTAAATAAATGCTGCCTTGGGGGATATGAAAAAGTCAAACAAGAAACTGGCACTTGCATAGCATGTGACGGGCCCTGGGTTCAATCCCCAACCCAATCAAATAAATACTTAAATACATGACAAGTACGTGATGGGGGAGATTCCAAACTGTACGAGAAAAAACTTAATTCGTTTCCAGAGACTGTCATTTAATCTGAAAGTCCGTGACCATATTCCGAGGTGCTGTGAACCTGTGTATGACTTTGTGCTATGGCTATCTTCTGGGGACATTCCCATGTGTTACTCCACCTATGAAATATAGTCAGACGTAGAATAACTAAATGTGACTTTATTTCAGCTCCATTCCGCTTCACATTCAATCAAGATAGTTGTTGCTTTGGCTGTCCTTCTGATAACCATTTTGCTTTTTGGTAACATCATTTTACTAACATGGGTTTTACTGATAAGCATAAATATTGTATGAGGTGTGTAGTAACATTAAAGCTTCTCTTGAATAAAGGGGTTTTATGTATGATTGTTTGTCTCTTTGTTTTTGTTTCTGTTTTAAGTGTTAAAAACTCCCAATGGAGACATGACAAAGACACTCATGTCCCTGTGGCCCCACTATCAAAGATAGGACAGCTGGAACATTGTTGTGGTTTTGATCTAAATATATGACCTGTGTGTCTTTAGTTTGGAGGTGGTGGTGGTCAGAGTGCGCAGGGCAGGCTCCCGGAGGTGAGACATGGCAGGGAGCCTTCTGGCCCCTGTCTGTGCCCTTGTCGCCCTGATTCCTTGGCACCACACTGTGTGGGCAGCTTTCCTCTGAGATGCCAGGTGACGGTGCTGTTTCAGACGTGGGGCTTGCAGGCCATGGAATGAACCCAGTGAACCTGTGAGCTGACATAACCGTGTCCTCCTTGAAGTGTCGGGAGTTGGGAACTTTTGGACAGGGCTCAGAAAGTGCCCAGTAGATCCAGGAAAGGGATGAATGTGCCAGGCATCATGGCCCACACTGTCCTCCCAGCTACTTGGCAGGAAAATTGCAACTTGCAGCTCAGCCTGGGAAACACACCGAGAGCCTGTGTCCAAAAGAGAAAAGAAGAAGAGGGTGCAGATGCAGGTGATTGGTAGATCACTTGCCCAGTACTCACAGTGCCCTGGGTTCAAGGCCTAGTTCTGCAAAGAAGGGAAAAATTGAGGGAGGAACAGATACAACACTATGAGGGCACAACGTTGGTACTTATTGAGACTGGCCATGGGTGTGTGAAATTGCTTTTTACAAATTTGTCTATTTTGAATTTTTTCCTTTTGCCTTTGCGCGTGTGTGCCTGTGTGCCTGTGTGCGTGTGCCTGTGTGCCTGTGTGTGTCTGTGTGCAGTGATGGAACTCAGGCCTTTCAGAACTGAGGGAGACTCTCGCCAAATTGCTGAGTTTGGCCTCAGACCTGTGATCCTCCTACCTGAGCCTCCCAGAGCACTGAGCTTAGAGGCAATAGCCACTGTACCTGGCCAAATCTACTTTTGCACGCTTGGAAAACTGTATAGGGGAGATGTGTCCTTAACACAACATGGAAAATAAAGTCCACTTTTATTTTTGGCAGAGGTTTCAGGGGAGGTGCAGTGGTTACCGTGCTCACGCACTCCCATTGCATACACTATGTGTTGTGGCTTCTACCTAGATGTCCCTCCCCCACATTCCCATGTGCTCATACATGGGGCCTTTTGGAAGCGGCTAGGTCAAGGGTCAGTGAGTATGGATTAACGGTGTAAAGATTGGATCAGTACACTCGTTGGTTTTGCGTTGCTCTGGGCATGAGTAACGGGAAGCCCGACCCTGGGTGCGGGTTGCACCAGCCCATAGGCTTATAGTCTGGGTGCAACATAAAGGCCATGATGGGAGTGGGTCCGGCTGCCTCCCGCCTGCATGGCCATGCACTGTTTCTCCTGCTCCATGCCCCTGTGCCACGCTGCCCTGCCTTGGGGTCAGCTGACCTGGAACTGAAACCTCTACAACTGGGAGCCAAAATAAATCTTTCCTCCTTTCACTTGTGGGTGTTGGGGATTTTGTCTCAGCAGCGAGGCAGTAACTAACACACTGAGTGTATATGCCCTTACTTACCTTGGGCAAGTGTACGAAAAACCCATAGACAGTCAGACCTATGGGAGCCTGGCAAGAATTTTGTGAATGAAAGCCCCTCATTGAACCTGGACGTCAGTGAATATAACTGATGAGAATGGAGAAAAGGGTGAAAGGATGTGTGGGCAACGGTGTCCCAGTTCAGTCCCAGGTACTTTTGCCATGCTTTTGAGTCCTTGGGCACGTTTGGCAGAGCGCTGCTGCAACACTTTGCGTAAACTCCTGGGCATGTGGACTTTAGAATGGCAGTGCAGCTCTCGAAGTGGATTTGCAGACCTCAGGATGACTTAGGTGACCAGGAGAAGTATAAGACAAGAAATCTGCCCCCGCCTGACTATGTCAAGAAGGCAGCTGGCTTTGCCATGCGCGGGGTACTCCCACTTTCCTGAGGATTGGGCTCCAATGGCAGGCACATGGAAAGGTGTTGGGATGTGAGTCCCCACCATGTTCATGGAAATGTAGTGATTCAGGGACCAGCGATGGAGACACAGGCACTAGCAGCGATGCCCAGAACCCTAACCAATGGGATGCGGGTGAGAGCCTTGTGCAGGATTTCTGCCTTCAGATTCCTGAGTGCTAAGATTGTGAAGGTTCTGGCAAAGAGCCTCAGGGTGCTGGCGACCCCCATGAGGGGCTGAGCTCTGGCTACACTGGGAGTGAGGAATGTATGTGTCACTGTCAGTGTGTGGGTGACACATTCTGACTTTGCTGCAGTTTGATGGTGGTAAATGGGGACTCTTCACAGCCCCACACAGAGGGTACCAGTGTAGGAGGATGACAGGTCATCCGTGTGTCACACACGCCACTTCAGGGGCCCATGGAAGTGCTGCTGAGATCCACATGATGGCAGCAACAGTGAAGCCTGGGACCTGGTGATCCACTGAGGAAGGTCCTCGTGGCTGCACACACAGGGCATCTCGAGAGCAAGATCCTTGGACCTGGGACGCCTGCTTGGGCAGCAGTACCAGCAGGGCAGTACCACAATCCAAAGAAGAGGCTTTCACCTCTGGATTGGTGCCAGTGTGCAAGCCTCTGCGGCCTTAGGGAAGGGACGTGGGCAATTTTATACAGAACATTTCCAAACGCGCAAACCCTCCATTTGTCGGTGTCTGAGTGTCAGACTAGAGCCATAATAACACGTGGTCCCCAATATCAGCCACAAAAACGGTCATCAAGGCACCGCTGGTAATCACAAATGTGGAGAAAACACTCCATATCTGATGTTTGGTTAAGTGATGTATGCTTCATCTCTGCAACGGAGACCCCTGCTGACGTTAGAAGGAGAAGTGGGATCACAGGAAGTGGACTTTGTGTGTGTTGGCTCTTCCCACTGAGGAGAGCGTGTGAAGGGTTCTCTCACGTCACAGTGCGTGTTCCACTGTGTGCACATGAACGTGTCACCACGTGCCTGGTCACTGGTGCATTTCATGCACGTGGAAGGCTTCCGTGCTTGGCCTCCTAGGAACACTGTGCTGTGAATATGCTCAGGTGAGGCTCTGCGCGCAGGTGCGCTCTCTTTGGTTTTGCTGGGTACCTGGGAAGGGAGTCAGCAGGTCAGAGGGAAAGTGCACACTGAACTCTTTGGATCTACAGAGCCATTTCCCCATCGACAGTGTATTAGAAACCCAGTTTCTTCGCATCCCCCACCCTTTGTATTTTCAGCCATTGTGGCTTTAATGCAGATGTTATAGTTTCAAGGAACCATGTCACCAAAGAGAGGGTCACGATATATTGAGTTCTAAGTTTATGCTATACTGGCATCTGCATAATACATTCATGAATGAGAATTATATTGGAACCGCATATGCTAATTTATAGAGAGAATTTTTAAACTGGGTTTGGGGCATTTTGATGGCTTTTAGGAATAGGCAAGCATCAGAGACATATAAAAAGATCCCACAAAATCTAAGTGTACTGCTCAGTAAACTTGCTAGGGGCAAACGCCCGTGTAGCCAGCACTCCGTGTTCTCTTCACTGTTGCCACACCTCAGCATGCCTCCCCAGAAAGCTGACAAAAATTTTGCCTGTTTTTCAAAATGGGAACCACCCAGGAGGCATTTCTGTGTGACTGCCTTCCTCACTCCGCTTCGTATGCATACACTCAGATCGTGATGATTTCAATCAGTGCCTACTCGTTACGCAAAGTTCTGGGTTTCACTTGGGGGTGTTCATATATGCATGTAATGTACATTGTTCATTCTCACCCACCCCTATTGCTTCCCTTTCTCTTCCTACTCAGTCTCCTACTTCTTGCAATCAATTATCAATTCCAGGGGAGAAATCCCAGGAGCAGGATCAAAGTGCCTGGCCCCCCCACAATGCAGTGCCCTAGTGGACAATAGGAACAAGAAGGAAACCTAGAGGCCTTCAGATGCAAATCCAGGCTGGTGCTTATGTGAAGCTCCTAACTTCATGCTCTACCACACTCTTCAGCATGAAGTCCTCCCACATGTTGTAATCAAAGGAGAAGTGTCCCCTGTGTGCTAAGCATAGCAAAGGGGCTACAAGAATGTACAGATATGTACGCAGTTGAGTGTGCCTTTAGTGCCTGTGTTCTCGTAGGCCCCTCAGTGTTGTTTTTAACAGGAATCCAAATAAACACATGTGCATAAAAGTCTGGAAGGCAGTACTTCCGAATGCCAGTTCTGGTAGGAGTTGCATCTTCATGCTCGTTACAGTGTATATGGAGAACCTCCCCCAAAGGCCTCATGTACTGCCATTTAGAGCCTTGTGGAATGATGGAGACCACCACAAAGTGGCTCTGAGCAGGAATGAAGATTAACAAATTGGCTCTCTATGTTTACTTGTGAGTCTGTCCAGACCTAAGCCCCTTGTCTGGAGATGGGCAGCAGATTCATAGTAAGTGAACCTCTATGAATCACTGGTCCTAGCTGAGGCCTGTGTCGGCCTATGATGCTGTGATGCCTCGTAGGACAAGATAAGGCCACAGCTGAGGATGCCTGGCTCCAACCCCAGTTAACTAGACAGAGACTGCAGCTGCAGGCATCTCACTCCTGCTGTCTCAGTCCTGCCATAAATGTCAAGCTGCAGATAAGATGGTTCTCCTAAATCAGCATAGTTTACTGCTTGCAGAAGTGTTTGAACTGACCCCCAAGGTTCTCCTCAGGTCCTGCATGTCCCCCACTATTCCTCCCTTTGTTTGAAACAAAGTAAATGCTGCTCTCCAGAGAAATTCTTTGTTTCAGCCCCCAGAATCTGGAATTCTGATAGAGGGTTTGGATCCTCCTGCAGCCCTAAAATCGTATCACTTGTCGCTTTTATTCAAGCCTTTGCCTTCCACTCAGTGGGAGGTTGTGGGCCTGACCAGTCCGAGACAGTGGAAGGCCATTGGATCCTGGGGTGCACTGACTTGGGTTTTACTCTCCATTCGCTCATCAGTCCAGTCATCTACTCCTGAGTTTGGCAGCTGAGAGTGCTCTAGGAAAATGGGGCCGGAGTGGAGGTTGAGGGTTACTGCAGAAGGGAATATCTCCCTCCATGTCTCCTTTGTCCTCTGTCTGCTTCCCAGCCACCGAGATGTGCGAAGCTTTCCTGCACCATGCCTTGTCCAAATGCTCTTCCTGCTTAGAGTCCCCTCAGTAGGAACTGAAAACAGGAACCAAAATCAATCTCGCTTCTAAGTAGACGGTGTTGGTTATTGTGATTTAGATTAAAGAAATATAAGGTAATGCTTTTCTGTATATCTCAATGTTTCATCATGAAAAGGCATCTCATTGGTAGAACTTGTGGGCTCAATGAAGAAATTGTATTTTTGGCCTTTCTGTCGAAGTAGCCTTCATACATGTGTTCTTCCCTTGTACCAGAGGAGGAGTATGCAGAACATGATGAACTGGTCAGTTCAATACAAATGTGACTTCCTTGAAACCAGCTACCTGTATGGTGAGTATACTGTAACTCTTGGTGAAAAACAGATCTGAGGGCATTGGCATTTTCTTTGCTCAAAGAAGCAATCATTAAGTAGTCAAAGAAGCATGGTGCTATGGAAATCAGTGTGTAGATTCCTCAAAAAGCTAGGATTAGGGATTCCATGTGACCTGAATATTACCCTACTGGGTATTTTCTCAGATGAATTAAAAACATCATACCACAGCAATATATGTGCACCCATGTTCATAGCAGCACAATTTGTAGTAGCTAAATCTTGGAAACAACCCAAATGCCCATCAACTGCTGAATGTATAAAAAGATGTGACATTTTATACAATGTAGTACTACTTAGCCATTAAGAAGTATAAACTTGAGCATTTTATTTTATTTATATTTACTTATTTATTTTGGTAATAGGGATTGAACTTACAACCTTTATCTTGCCAGGGAGGTTCGATGCCCCTGGGCTGTATCTCTAGCAAACTTGAGACTTTTATAGGGAAATTGATACAACTTGAGACCATACACATAAGTGAAATAAATCAGACTTGCACATGTAAACATCATATCGTCTCCCTAGTGTAAGAAGCTAAAAAGGTAAATAAGATCCAAAATGTATAATAGATTTTTAAAATGTATATAAACTCTTCAAAAAGAAAGAGAAACTGGGATTGGGGAAAGGAAAAAAGAAGGAAGAGAAAAGGATGTGTAAATGAAGAAATATATATGTACAAAATAGTTAAAATATTTATTTTAGTAATTGCTATTAGTTCGTTAAAAAGAAATGTTTGTGCCCATATTTGATCAATTTTTATGCCTATATTTTGTAACAAGTGTAACTTTTTTGAAATAACAATATACAGTGCACTAACATTATTACTCTTCTACAATCTTGTTTTGAAATTTTGTATCTTCTTATTGTTGTTTTTTCTTTAAAATAAAAAAAAAATAAATGAAGCATGTTTGGCTTACTTTTCTTGTTGGTGATACAAAATACCTGACATCCAAAGTTAAAGAAGGAGAGGTTTATTGTAGCCCAGAGTTTGTAAAGGTTTCAGTACATAGCTAGCTGGTGCCAAGGCAGAGTGGCATAGCAGAGGGGCATTGTAGTGGAGAAACAGTTCATGGCAGGGGGTGGGGAGAGGCAGCAATGTAGCCAATTCGCTAAGAAGCAGCAAGTGATAGCAGTAGCCTTCTTTGTTCCCCTTATATTCTATCCAGGCCACACACCCTTACGGCAGGTTGCACTTACCCAGGGTGGACTTTCCTATTATCCACACCCAGAACTATGACTAACCAATCAGTAGACTAATTCAATAGTCACACACCCTTGTTCACAGCATCACACATGTAATCCTAGCATCATCCACTGCAGATCTAGCCACCTCTGAAGAGCCCCACCTTTGACTGCATGACACTTTGTGGGACATCTAGGCACAAACCACATCAGTGTTTTTCCTATTTTTTAATGAACCTTTGTTGACCACACAGATTGTACTTGTTGCATAGTTATTACATGCTAGCTAATAATGATGGTCCCTCTGGATGTTGAAGGTAAGTGGGGGGAACTTTTCCACACAAATATCAGAAGTACAGTGCTGATGCCATAGCTTGGTGCATGGAGATGCCTGCAAAGCCCTGAGTTCGAAGCCATGGATGCAAGTGGTCTTGGAATGAGATTCACTCTGTGTGGCTTTTACCAAGATGACCTCTAGTAGGGTTTGTCAAGAAATAACCCTTTGTGGGAAAGTCATCATCCAATAGAGCCATAAATATATCCACTGGACTTTCTTTTTCTGACAGTTAAAACCACACTGCACAGGTAAAAGTTCTTCCTCCCAATTTCTACAATTTTGTAAATATTGCTTCTGATTCTCACTTGAGACTATTGAGAACCATGGAATGATGAGGCAGCCACCACCTGCTTAGATCATTTGCTGCCATCCCTGGGTTGCTGCACGTCCTAGCTTCTTCAGAAAGCACATTTGGACTTCACTCCATGCATGCTTACAAAACAAGCGCCCCTCCCTTCCTGGAGTCCTTTCCTGTTTTTGGCAGGTCTTTCTTCTGGAATAAGAGTATCCCAAGGTCCCTCCAAATAGAAGGCTTTGGCTCCTGTTCAACCACTTGATGTTATTTCAGTACTTCAATGGCAAAAAGAGATAGTACTGTAAGACCTACCAGGGCCTTGGAATGGGGATTTGGAAATCCATTCAGCTTCTGAGTCCAGACCACAGATCCTGCATTCCTGGCAAATGAGATTCTAGTTGTTAAGGGACACCCTTGCACCAAACTTCAGTGTGGGGCCTGAGATGCCCTGAAACCACATAGAATGAACTTTTCTTGTTTGGGAAACAGACAGGCTTCAAACAGGAGGGGCTCAGTAGCCCTTTGAAGAATTAGGTTTTAAATTAGGCTTTCTTAAAGTATACCGAGTCTGAGCATTTTTGAAGGAAATTTCCTCTTCAAAGCCTGTGTGCAGGCTGAAGCTCAGTGGCAAAACTCTTGCCCAGAATGTACAAGACCGTGGGTTCCATTACTAACAACACCCCTAAAATAAGAAAGCTTGTTTTCAGTATGGGAGTGTGAAGTAATAATATATTCATTTATACACTCATATACATGCCTTTCTATACTATGATGAGGGAAATATATAATACTCATGAATTAATACTGAACACACATGGAAAGCCTTTATATATATATATATATATATATATATATATATATATATATACATACATACATATGTTTTTATAAAGTACTAGGAAACTGTTACCTATCAGAATCCTTAGAAAAGTGATAAAACTGATTAGAGTTTATCAGAGGTCCTGAAATTTTATT
The DNA here is from genome assembly GCA_004027455.1 of Hydrochoerus hydrochaeris. Lineage (NCBI taxonomy): Eukaryota > Metazoa > Chordata > Mammalia > Rodentia > Hydrochaeridae > Hydrochoerus > Hydrochoerus hydrochaeris. Next base: position 16,621 of record PVLA01013750.1, on the reverse strand, counting down.
ATGAGTAAAACTATACACAGAGGTAGAACTTTTCTGTCTGATGATCATTTACTGCATCTCCCAAATCATGCACATGAGTTCATTGGAGGCCAACACTTGTTTCCTCTCATTAGCTCTAGGAAGCCTATCCTTGCAGAAAATTTGGGGCAGGTACTCAGAGCCTTGAACAATCTTGCCCTTGAGTGGAGGATGAGCAGTAATGTCATGTGGGGTCTAGATGACCATAAGTGCCAGTAAAGGATCACAGAAGTCTTCCATCCTCATCTCTTTTGCACTCCAGTTTGGATTTATCAAGTGCTATCTCATGATTGAAATGATGCTATGCATTTTTGTAAGAACATTCCAGAAATAACTTGTGTCCTTTCCAGTGCTACATCTGAAGACCTTGGGGTATCTGCATGCCCTATTACTGGTAATGCTGACCTAGGTCTACTGATGTCTCCAGAGTAAACTTATCTTTCTTTGTATTTTACTTTCCTTTATATTTAGTAAATATGTCAGGGAAATTAGAGAGGATATGTTACATCAGGGTGGCCTCAAACTTGTAATCCTCCTGACTCAACTTCCAGAGAACCTGCCATCATAGGTGTGCAGCACTGTGTCCATCTGGTACTGCGGTATTCTAATAGTGATACCATGGTTTTCTAATGGTGATATTCTGTATTTAATTCCTTCTATATTTATCAGTTCCTTTGTAACAAAGATTCATCACTCAGCTCCCATTTTCTTATTTACATCAGCTTTCACTTCTGGTGACTAGAATTCAATACTACCATTGTTGATTTTCTTGTTTGATTTGCTTTGGCTTTGGTAGGATGGTAGGGAGTTGGCATGTAGGCTCTAATGACTTCTCAACTCATCTGCATTTTGTGAGCCCTTCCATAATTCCTGGACTCATAAGCCTCATGCTTGTACAATTATTTTTTCTGCCTGAGCCATGGATTCAGCCACTTCTTCAAAGACCTGGTTCCTAAATTCTGTTGTGAACAGTACATCTGAACCCAACATTGTCAGATATGTTTGGAATGATTGAATCCTGTTGGCTTCTTGGGAGTCCATAAACCAAATGCCTTAGTGTGAATAGTGCATGTCATGAAGATGAACTGCCAAGCACACTGGCACAGAGGGCTTGCTTAATATCTCTGAAGTCTATTTGGGCTTCCACTTGGCTATCCGTTGGATGCTTCTTTGTCACACAGTAGGTACTACATGCTTAAAATGCCAAACCCAAACTCCACAGCTCTTTCCATTATGCTGTTGGGTTTTCCACAAAAGTCAGCTTTTAACTGGGCTTTTCCTCAGCCATCTTTCAATGGTGATACTTCCAGTGGAACTTCTCCCCAATTTGCTTGGCTTTCCTTGATCAGCATAAAAAATGCTGTGCTGCTTTCTCTCTTTCTCTCTCCCTCGCTCTCTCCTTCCTTGTTTTCTGCCTCGCATCTTGTATTTTTTCCTTGTCTTTTTTCATTCTGGTCACACTGTACTATCATATCTGGGGCCTCATTTATGGCAGCCCTCCAACATTGCATTGTGAAGAGAAGGTGCATGGAAGGGGTTAAAAAGGCAGACCAGCATTTGGACAAGGCATGGTGCAGGAAAGCTTCGCACATCTCGGTGGCTGGGAAGCAGACAGAGGACAAAGGAGACATGGAGGGAGATATTCCCTTCTGCAGTAACCCTCAACCTCCACTCCGGCCCCATTTTCCTAGAGCACTCTCAGCTGCCAAACTCAGGAGTAGATGACTGGACTGATGAGCGAATGGAGAGTAAAACCCAAGTCAGTGCACCCCAGGATCCAATGGCCTTCCACTGTCTCGGACTGGTCAGGCCCACAACCTCCCACTGAGTGGAAGGCAAAGGCTTGAATAAAAGCGACAAGTGATACGATTTTAGGGCTGCAGGAGGATCCAAACCCTCTATCAGAATTCCAGATTCTGGGGGCTGAAACAAAGAATTTCTCTGGAGAGCAGCATTTACTTTGTTTCAAACAAAGGGAGGAATAGTGGGGGACATGCAGGACCTGAGGAGAACCTTGGGGGTCAGTTCAAACACTTCTGCAAGCAGTAAACTATGCTGATTTAGGAGAACCATCTTATCTGCAGCTTGACATTTATGGCAGGACTGAGACAGCAGGAGTGAGATGCCTGCAGCTGCAGTCTCTGTCTAGTTAACTGGGGTTGGAGCCAGGCATCCTCAGCTGTGGCCTTATCTTGTCCTACGAGGCATCACAGCATCATAGGCCGACACAGGCCTCAGCTAGGACCAGTGATTCATAGAGGTTCACTTACTATGAATCTGCTGCCCATCTCCAGACAAGGGGCTTAGGTCTGGACAGACTCACAAGTAAACATAGAGAGCCAATTTGTTAATCTTCATTCCTGCTCAGAGCCACTTTGTGGTGGTCTCCATCATTCCACAAGGCTCTAAATGGCAGTACATGAGGCCTTTGGGGGAGGTTCTCCATATACACTGTAACGAGCATGAAGATGCAACTCCTACCAGAACTGGCATTCGGAAGTACTGCCTTCCAGACTTTTATGCACATGTGTTTATTTGGATTCCTGTTAAAAACAACACTGAGGGGCCTACGAGAACACAGGCACTAAAGGCACACTCAACTGCGTACATATCTGTACATTCTTGTAGCCCCTTTGCTATGCTTAGCACACAGGGGACACTTCTCCTTTGATTACAACATGTGGGAGGACTTCATGCTGAAGAGTGTGGTAGAGCATGAAGTTAGGAGCTTCACATAAGCACCAGCCTGGATTTGCATCTGAAGGCCTCTAGGTTTCCTTCTTGTTCCTATTGTCCACTAGGGCACTGCATTGTGGGGGGGCCAGGCACTTTGATCCTGCTCCTGGGATTTCTCCCCTGGAATTGATAATTGATTGCAAGAAGTAGGAGACTGAGTAGGAAGAGAAAGGGAAGCAATAGGGGTGGGTGAGAATGAACAATGTACATTACATGCATATATGAACACCCCCAAGTGAAACCCAGAACTTTGCGTAACGAGTAGGCACTGATTGAAATCATCACGATCTGAGTGTATGCATACGAAGCGGAGTGAGGAAGGCAGTCACACAGAAATGCCTCCTGGGTGGTTCCCATTTTGAAAAACAGGCAAAATTTTTGTCAGCTTTCTGGGGAGGCATGCTGAGGTGTGGCAACAGTGAAGAGAACACGGAGTGCTGGCTACACGGGCGTTTGCCCCTAGCAAGTTTACTGAGCAGTACACTTAGATTTTGTGGGATCTTTTTATATGTCTCTGATGCTTGCCTATTCCTAAAAGCCATCAAAATGCCCCAAACCCAGTTTAAAAATTCTCTCTATAAATTAGCATATGCGGTTCCAATATAATTCTCATTCATGAATGTATTATGCAGATGCCAGTATAGCATAAACTTAGAACTCAATATATCGTGACCCTCTCTTTGGTGACATGGTTCCTTGAAACTATAACATCTGCATTAAAGCCACAATGGCTGAAAATACAAAGGGTGGGGGATGCGAAGAAACTGGGTTTCTAATACACTGTCGATGGGGAAATGGCTCTGTAGATCCAAAGAGTTCAGTGTGCACTTTCCCTCTGACCTGCTGACTCCCTTCCCAGGTACCCAGCAAAACCAAAGAGAGCGCACCTGCGCGCAGAGCCTCACCTGAGCATATTCACAGCACAGTGTTCCTAGGAGGCCAAGCACGGAAGCCTTCCACGTGCATGAAATGCACCAGTGACCAGGCACGTGGTGACACGTTCATGTGCACACAGTGGAACACGCACTGTGACGTGAGAGAACCCTTCACACGCTCTCCTCAGTGGGAAGAGCCAACACACACAAAGTCCACTTCCTGTGATCCCACTTCTCCTTCTAACGTCAGCAGGGGTCTCCGTTGCAGAGATGAAGCATACATCACTTAACCAAACATCAGATATGGAGTGTTTTCTCCACATTTGTGATTACCAGCGGTGCCTTGATGACCGTTTTTGTGGCTGATATTGGGGACCACGTGTTATTATGGCTCTAGTCTGACACTCAGACACCGACAAATGGAGGGTTTGCGCGTTTGGAAATGTTCTGTATAAAATTGCCCACGTCCCTTCCCTAAGGCCGCAGAGGCTTGCACACTGGCACCAATCCAGAGGTGAAAGCCTCTTCTTTGGATTGTGGTACTGCCCTGCTGGTACTGCTGCCCAAGCAGGCGTCCCAGGTCCAAGGATCTTGCTCTCGAGATGCCCTGTGTGTGCAGCCACGAGGACCTTCCTCAGTGGATCACCAGGTCCCAGGCTTCACTGTTGCTGCCATCATGTGGATCTCAGCAGCACTTCCATGGGCCCCTGAAGTGGCGTGTGTGACACACGGATGACCTGTCATCCTCCTACACTGGTACCCTCTGTGTGGGGCTGTGAAGAGTCCCCATTTACCACCATCAAACTGCAGCAAAGTCAGAATGTGTCACCCACACACTGACAGTGACACATACATTCCTCACTCCCAGTGTAGCCAGAGCTCAGCCCCTCATGGGGGTCGCCAGCACCCTGAGGCTCTTTGCCAGAACCTTCACAATCTTAGCACTCAGGAATCTGAAGGCAGAAATCCTGCACAAGGCTCTCACCCGCATCCCATTGGTTAGGGTTCTGGGCATCGCTGCTAGTGCCTGTGTCTCCATCGCTGGTCCCTGAATCACTACATTTCCATGAACATGGTGGGGACTCACATCCCAACACCTTTCCATGTGCCTGCCATTGGAGCCCAATCCTCAGGAAAGTGGGAGTACCCCGCGCATGGCAAAGCCAGCTGCCTTCTTGACATAGTCAGGCGGGGGCAGATTTCTTGTCTTATACTTCTCCTGGTCACCTAAGTCATCCTGAGGTCTGCAAATCCACTTCGAGAGCTGCACTGCCATTCTAAAGTCCACATGCCCAGGAGTTTACGCAAAGTGTTGCAGCAGCGCTCTGCCAAACGTGCCCAAGGACTCAAAAGCATGGCAAAAGTACCTGGGACTGAACTGGGACACCGTTGCCCACACATCCTTTCACCCTTTTCTCCATTCTCATCAGTTATATTCACTGACGTCCAGGTTCAATGAGGGGCTTTCATTCACAAAATTCTTGCCAGGCTCCCATAGGTCTGACTGTCTATGGGTTTTTCGTACACTTGCCCAAGGTAAGTAAGGGCATATACACTCAGTGTGTTAGTTACTGCCTCGCTGCTGAGACAAAATCCCCAACACCCACAAGTGAAAGGAGGAAAGATTTATTTTGGCTCCCAGTTGTAGAGGTTTCAGTTCCAGGTCAGCTGACCCCAAGGCAGGGCAGCGTGGCACAGGGGCATGGAGCAGGAGAAACAGTGCATGGCCATGCAGGCGGGAGGCAGCCGGACCCACTCCCATCATGGCCTTTATGTTGCACCCAGACTATAAGCCTATGGGCTGGTGCAACCCGCACCCAGGGTCGGGCTTCCCGTTACTCATGCCCAGAGCAACGCAAAACCAACGAGTGTACTGATCCAATCTTTACACCGTTAATCCATACTCACTGACCCTTGACCTAGCCGCTTCCAAAAGGCCCCATGTATGAGCACATGGGAATGTGGGGGAGGGACATCTAGGTAGAAGCCACAACACATAGTGTATGCAATGGGAGTGCGTGAGCACGGTAACCACTGCACCTCCCCTGAAACCTCTGCCAAAAATAAAAGTGGACTTTATTTTCCATGTTGTGTTAAGGACACATCTCCCCTATACAGTTTTCCAAGCGTGCAAAAGTAGATTTGGCCAGGTACAGTGGCTATTGCCTCTAAGCTCAGTGCTCTGGGAGGCTCAGGTAGGAGGATCACAGGTCTGAGGCCAAACTCAGCAATTTGGCGAGAGTCTCCCTCAGTTCTGAAAGGCCTGAGTTCCATCACTGCACACAGACACACACAGGCACACAGGCACACGCACACAGGCACACAGGCACACACGCGCAAAGGCAAAAGGAAAAAATTCAAAATAGACAAATTTGTAAAAAGCAATTTCACACACCCATGGCCAGTCTCAATAAGTACCAACGTTGTGCCCTCATAGTGTTGTATCTGTTCCTCCCTCAATTTTTCCCTTCTTTGCAGAACTAGGCCTTGAACCCAGGGCACTGTGAGTACTGGGCAAGTGATCTACCAATCACCTGCATCTGCACCCTCTTCTTCTTTTCTCTTTTGGACACAGGCTCTCGGTGTGTTTCCCAGGCTGAGCTGCAAGTTGCAATTTTCCTGCCAAGTAGCTGGGAGGACAGTGTGGGCCATGATGCCTGGCACATTCATCCCTTTCCTGGATCTACTGGGCACTTTCTGAGCCCTGTCCAAAAGTTCCCAACTCCCGACACTTCAAGGAGGACACGGTTATGTCAGCTCACAGGTTCACTGGGTTCATTCCATGGCCTGCAAGCCCCACGTCTGAAACAGCACCGTCACCTGGCATCTCAGAGGAAAGCTGCCCACACAGTGTGGTGCCAAGGAATCAGGGCGACAAGGGCACAGACAGGGGCCAGAAGGCTCCCTGCCATGTCTCACCTCCGGGAGCCTGCCCTGCGCACTCTGACCACCACCACCTCCAAACTAAAGACACACAGGTCATATATTTAGATCAAAACCACAACAATGTTCCAGCTGTCCTATCTTTGATAGTGGGGCCACAGGGACATGAGTGTCTTTGTCATGTCTCCATTGGGAGTTTTTAACACTTAAAACAGAAACAAAAACAAAGAGACAAACAATCATACATAAAACCCCTTTATTCAAGAGAAGCTTTAATGTTACTACACACCTCATACAATATTTATGCTTATCAGTAAAACCCATGTTAGTAAAATGATGTTACCAAAAAGCAAAATGGTTATCAGAAGGACAGCCAAAGCAACAACTATCTTGATTGAATGTGAAGCGGAATGGAGCTGAAATAAAGTCACATTTAGTTATTCTACGTCTGACTATATTTCATAGGTGGAGTAACACATGGGAATGTCCCCAGAAGATAGCCATAGCACAAAGTCATACACAGGTTCACAGCACCTCGGAATATGGTCACGGACTTTCAGATTAAATGACAGTCTCTGGAAACGAATTAAGTTTTTTCTCGTACAGTTTGGAATCTCCCCCATCACGTACTTGTCATGTATTTAAGTATTTATTTGATTGGGTTGGGGATTGAACCCAGGGCCCGTCACATGCTATGCAAGTGCCAGTTTCTTGTTTGACTTTTTCATATCCCCCAAGGCAGCATTTATTTACCCTTTGGATTCCAAAACATTTATTTTAGGAGTCTGACACTCATAATCACCCCTCCGGACTGACAGGGGCTGACGCACATGGCACTGTCAGGATACACGAGGACAATGGCCAGGGAGTTACAGAGAAACCAATAAATTCCATGAGTCTTAAACAATCGCAACCCAAACCAAACAAGCTACACACATCAAAACCGCAGATGCATTACATTGTGAAGTAGGTTTGCGCCCATCCTAGACCAGAGAGGCAAAACAAGGTGCTACTTACTGAAACCTCACATTAAACAATGTGTTAGAAAGCTGACGGAAGGGAGCAAGCTGTCCCCCTGCCTCAGCTTCCCCTAAGCCTCCGATGAGCTGAACACACAGGTGGGAGAGTCGCGTTCACTTTTGCATGCACCAGATGTACTGCTGGACAAAAACACTTATCAGCTTGTTTCACATACCGCCCCTAGCCCAGCCCGTGGCTGGCTACCTCTCCTCTCCTCTCCTCTCCTCTCCTCTCCTCTCCTCTCCTCTCCTCTCCTCAGCCCCAGTTCCATTCACCTGGACTTGCCACAGATCACCAGGCATAGCCATTGCCTCGTGGACAATACCCTTTTGTGCACAGTCCCAGGAGGGAGTTCTTGCGGGCTCAGAGCCACCATCAGTCCAGCAAGGCCCAGGGAGGCTGATGCGAAAGTGCCTCCCAGGGGACAGGAGCGCAGCTCTGAGCAGTGGTGCTGCCAAGAGCGACGGGTTTAGGCGTTCGGTGAGCGTGGCAGGGAAGAACCAGTGATGATGGGGTTGGCGGGGGAGGAAGAGCCAGGGCCCCGAAGGCTCTTCAGTTGCCTTCTGGTGCGTCTTCATCCTGCTGGTCCCGGGTCCAGACGGTGAGGTTGTCTCGCAGCAACTGCAGGATGAGCGTGGAGTCCTTGTAGGAATCCTCCTTCAGTGTGTCCAGCTCGGCTATGGCGTCGTCAAAGGCCCGTTTGGCGAGCAGGCAGGCCTGCTCGGGGGCCCTGTGGATCTCGTAGTAGAAGACTGAGAAGTTGAGGGCCAGGCACAGCCGGGTCGGGTGCGTGGGCTGCATGTGCTCTTTGCTGATCTCAAAAGCTTCCTTGTAGGCCGCCTCCGAGGCTTCAATCACGCTGTTTCTCTTCTCCCCAGAAGCCACCGCTGCCAGGTAGCGGTAGTAATCGCCTTTCATCTTCAGGTAAAACACCTTGCTCTCATACTGGAAATCGCCGCAGTTCTTGATGAGGAACTTGTCGAGCAGAGCCAGGACATCGTGGCAGACTGTCTCCAGCTCCTTCTCAATCTTCTCCCGGTAAGCCTTCACGTTCTCCAGTTTCTTTTCGTTTCCATCGGCCATGGCTTTCTGCTCAATGCTGCTGATGACCCTCCAGGAAGATCGCCTGGCCACAACCACATGCTTGTAGGCCACGGAGAGGAGATAGCGATCTTCACTGGAAAGGGGTTCATTCAGCTCTGTCACTGCCTTCATGGCGGAGGCCATGTCGTCGTAGCGCTCCGCCTGCTCGGCCAGCCGCGCCCGCTGCAGCAGCTGTTCGCGGTCCCCCATGTCGCTGGCGGCTCGGGCTGTGTCGGGCTCCAGCTCGCCTAGCGCCGCAAGGCTCACTCGCTGGCTGCGCTGTCCGCGGGTCTGGTCCCGGCTGGCTGCAGAAGCCGCGCACGCGCACTGGCTGGCCGGCCGGCGGGACAGAGGCTGCAGGCTGCGGGGCTGCTGGCAGAGCTCTTCTCGCGCCTGCTCCCTGGCTCGCCCCGCGCTCTGGCTCGCACCGCCCACGCCGCGGAGGGAGGAGAGGCCGAGCGCCAGGTTCCTTCCGAAACACACGGGCGCCAGCAGCGCTCGGCCTCCCTGCAGCACGCGTGAGCACGCACGCGTCACGCCACCCGCCGTTTGGAGATCAGCTTGCAGCGCTGGTTCCCACGGTGCAAATGGCATTTTAGGAAGAGCCACCTTAACATCACGGCATTGATACCAGCACAGGTCTCCCGCACTCCTAGAAACACGACGGGGTTCCCGTTCCCGTGCAGGGCAAAGGCTTGCTTTCCCGCAGAGGGACTGCCTGGCTGGCTGCCTGTCTTGTCTTGTCTGTCTGTCTGTCTGTCTGTCTCCCCAGCACAGGCAGGTAGGTCCCCTGTAGGAGACTCCTGGGGAGCTCTCCCAGGCAGGTCCCGCATCCCGCACAGATGGCAGGGATGTCCCAGGGCTTCCCAGTCCTCTTTCTGCTCTTGCAGTTCTTACTGAAAATGCTCATTTTCGAATCATCCTCTTAGCACTTGTGATGAAATGTAATCGGCATCCCATGCAATCCACTCTTTGCAGCAGAGGTTTTCCCCTGTCCCCATCTTTACGTGACAGTCAACGCTGCCTAATTGCAGAGCACTTTCTCAGCACCACAGACACCCATAGCGGTTAGAAGACCGCCTTAGGCTTTGCGGCTTTTTCTGTTTCGTTCCCCAGACTGATTTCCCAGGTGGATCTTTTACAAGTCTGGGCCAGCGGCTTGGGCAGCCCTGGGTGAGGAGATGCTTTTAGAAACCGCGATTTGGGCCCTGCCATGCTTCTTCTCCTGGGTTGTGCCAGCAGGGTTTTCCTAGGGGAGAGAATTAGGATATAAAGGGTCTAGAAGAAATATGATATTGGGATCTTAAATTCCACCTAGTCTATACAATATGTACTTGGTTGCCATAGGAGACTGCATTTCTTCAGCCTAGCAATATCAAGCCAGTAACTTATTTGCTGTATTTCACTAGAGAGATTCAATAAAATTTCAATAATAGGACTTCATATATATATATATATATATATATATATATATATTAACCTAGAGGGTATTGGATAGAGTTGTAATTTGGGTATGGGCTTGGAACCCTGTGTCCACTCTGACTTCCAGTCCCCTGATGGGTCCTGCCTCTGTCCTCGGCATACGTTGCACCGCGGATGGTCCTTTAGCAGGCTGTGGCCTTCTCTGTTATGCTTCTGCCCCCATCGGAGATATTTTCCACGTGCCAGGCAAGTTCTCCGCTACTGTGCAACACCTCTAGTGTGGTGTTCAGGATGCCTTCGCACAGCAGTGAAGGCACTTTGGTTTTTGATACCTTGCACTAGCTGCACAGGACTTGTTTCTAATTTAGGTCCCTGTTCTCAGGACCTCACCCCTTGCTGTGCCTTTCCGGGACTGTGGAAAGACTTTCCCACCCCACCCTGACCATCAGGGCTGTTCCAACTGAACCCCAACGTACCCTGTAAACCTTCAAACACCTTCGGTTGATTGCATTCTTAAATGGTGTTTTGGGCCAACTCAGGGGAGGGATGACTGATCCCCTTACTGATGAATCCATGCCAAGCACACCATAACCTCTTTCACCTGAGATGGGTCAGAGACACATTTAACCAAACCTTTTTTTTGGGGGGGGTTATCTGGGATTGAACTGATGACCTCACACTTGCATGGCTGGCACTTATGCCTCTGAGCTAAACCCCCGAACCCTAACCCAAATATTTAACCAAAACCTTGAGCCGATTTGTGCAGGAGGCGAGATGGGAAAGTGACCCCATGCCATGCAAAGGCCCACGCTTCTGCTGTGGAGGCCGATTGCTCACAGGTCTCCTGTGGTTGAAGGGGCTCCAGTCGTAAATAAATCCCTGAAAGACCATTGGCATGTGCAAAATTTCATGGACTCACTCCCATCTCCCTGATTTCCATACACTGGAGCCTCATACACCACAGTTGGCATTAGGGAAATAAACAAGCCAACATGCGATGTCCTCCCCAAAGAAGATTCATGTAAGGCTTTAATGGCAGAGTGTGGCTCCATGTTTGCCTCTGAGACTCAACCTCTATAGCTGCTTCAGCAGTGATCCACAGATCCTGCCCATATGGGAATTCAATATCCACACACGCCCTTCTCTAAGAGTTTTGGAATCTGATTTACGGGCACCGCATTGTCCAATGGAATGGAATGGAATTTGCAATAAATGTCAATATCCTTCTGGAGTGAAGGCCCTTTTCCTGGATGTCTAGAATGTGCGTGACGTCCCAACCTTCAGGCCTTGGTCACCAGAATGCAATCGCATCGTTGTGCACTTCCTTAAGAGTCCCTGGCATCCTTCCTGTGTCTTTGAAAGGAGCTGCCTGGTACCCTCGAGACTGATACAGATCTTCATTGCCCATCTCAGCCCCACTGCCATGTGTTCTCCATGCAGCACCGAGAAGGAATCCTACCCCACTCCCTAGATAATCATCCCCCTTCCTTCCTGAAATTGTTCTCTTTGACAGGCTGAACTCCAGTCGCCTCACGTGGAGGGACCTGCAGAACGGCTGGGTGGGGGGAGTCGCGTTCCCTGGGAGAGAGCTCTTTGGAGCCAGGGGTCTGGGCAGAGCCCCTCTGAGCTGCTCCCATTGCTCAGAGTTAAAGGCTGAGCCCAGGGAGGGACAGCTCTGGCACCAACAGTCTGTCCCCTACTGGTCACAGGGGACAGTGTCTGAAATGGCTAGAGAGGTTGGAAGTGCTCTTAAGCCTTTTGCACTCAGTCTCAACAGAGAACTAGAGCATGCCTGATAAAGATATTCCCTGTGAAGGGCAAGGGACTCCACATGGCAGGGGTCGTTCCCGGGAGCGGATCCAAGGGAAAAGGTGGAAAGACGTCTCCAGACTTCTGCAGGCACTTTGCGATGATTCCTATGGTTTGTGCCCCATCTCTATTACAGGGAAAAGCACCCGCACTGCCTCCTGTGTATGTTCTGTGGGTACACTGTACAGTGGAGGTTCTTGTCTGGGACACTGGAAATTGGTGTATTTATTCCTTGCCTCTATCACAGATCTCACAGAGGTCTTACCAAGCTCCCAGGAGCCTGGGCAGTACCACATGGAATTTGGGTTGGGGGCCCAGACTGCACAGTGCCAGCATGTTCCTTTCTGTTCACAGAAAGGAAGGAGCTCCTGGGGACAGCCGCTCATGGGCACAGACCAGTGGGAGGACAGCTCCTATGTCCCAACATTCTCAGTGCCAGCTCAGACAAGCAGGAAGGCCCAGGCTATGTGGCCTGCATCACACCTGTGAGGTGAGGGTTTCCTGGCTGCTGAAGGGCTTTTCTCTCTCTGTTTCTGAAAGATTCCAGGGCAGCCCCAGGAAATGCCCCCTATTGTCCTGAGAGCCCAGAATCCCATTGTTCCTGTGGTGGAGGGTGGCAGACTGCTCAGGGTTCTCCTTCTCCCACATGCACAACACAAATCCGGAGATTCTGGGTGACATTTCCCTAGTCAGAGGTGGACTGGGAGCAATTCCATGGGTCTTCTGACTCAGGGCCCTCAGTGACTCTGTGGCATGGCCACAGCAATAAGTATTGGTGTCCAGATGTTGGAGCCCCTGCCCCACCCTGTAGTCGCAGCAGTAGGAAAGCTGAGGCAGGAGGAGTGCTGTGAGTTTGAGGCCAGCCTGTGCTACATAGTAAGAGCCTGTCTCATGCAGACAAACAACCCATTACAAGAGAATGTGGTATGGCTGGCTTCTGGAGTCCCATATTGTGCTGCAAACCCTCCTTGCTCAGCCAACGGTCTTCCTCACTGGCGGCTGTACACCTAGCTCCAGTGTCCTGAGCATGTCGGTACATTTGGGAGCCCCGCTCCCCACATCTGCCTTGTCTGACTGTTGGGAGAAACCCCTGGGTTAGTATTTTTGGCCCAGGTTGAGCAGACCCTGGAGGCGTCCTGACGTCCCTGTAGTTTCCTCCATGAGCAAGTGCAAGGGCACTGGATGGGTTCAGAAAGCACCTCAGTGGGTCACGTCCTTTTTAACAGAAAGCACCCCCCTTCCAGTTGGGACACAGTGTTAGGGACTGCGTGGTTATTGTTTTTACCTGTGGCCATCGGCATGGCACTTTGACTCTGAACGAGAACTCGTGATACCTTAATCCCCTCATCCCCACGGCTTCCTGTCCGCGTAAGCTTCATGGGATCGAGCATGCGTGGGAGAAAGTAAATGGTTTTCTTGAGTTCAAGCAGTAAAGCAGTGGTTTAGTTCAACTACAAAATGTCATTTGTTTCCTAAACTGACCACATGCTTGCTTCATGTTAAATATCTGCTCTTGAAAGGGTAGGGGGCTCAGGCGTCTAATCCTAGCACACTGTGTGGCTGAGGCAGGAGGGTTTCCACTTCAGCCTCGTTGGCCAACATAGTCAATTAGTAAAAACACTGCCTCAATGGAAGAACAGGCTGTGAGTGCAGATCAATGCCAAGACCACATATTTAATCCAAGAGTCCCTTTTTCCAGCAATAAACTCTCACTATGCTAAAATGTAGGTAGCCTAGCTTTTGCCTTGGCAACCACTACTCTGCACATTTTGTTTCTGGAAAGTTCGCTGCTCGAGGGACTGTCCTGCAAGTGCCACATTATTGTATGTGCCCTTCTGCGATGGGTTCATTTCCCTCGGCATGATGTCTAAAGAGGCTCATGCAGGCTGCAGCAGCTGCTGAATGCTCATCCTCGTACTGTATGCAAAGAAGCCTTTTTGTTTATTTTTTATTGTAAAGAGAATAAAACTAAAGGGGACAGATCTAAGCAGAGCAGAACAGAACAATGGAAGCAACACAGCACTTCACAGCAAGACAACTGGATAATAACAGTAACTACCATAATGTGTCTTTCTTTGAAATAGCTGAGCTGAGCTTTATACACAATAATGTCAAACATAACAAAATAGAATAAATCCTCTCAAGAGAATGAAAGAATTACAAGTCATTCTAAACCAAATAACCAACGATGAACAATGGCTACTGCATTATCTCATTTTCCATAAAAAATTTCTTCATCCTATCATACATATTAAATCCAATGAGACACAACTTGATAGAACCAATGTTAAAAGAAGAACAAAAGCATGGTAGGACTTCAGAGCAGGATCATATTAAATCAACAATGGCTGCCATATTTTCTTTTCTTCAAAGTAACTGTTCATACCATCACATATATTAAGATGAAGCAAAACAGAATAAAACCATTCCAACCCATGAATGAAAACAGAAGACTTCAAAGCAGTATAATGGTGAACCATGATTACCGTGCAATCTTATGTACTCTTACCATTTCTTACTCTAGGGAGACTATATGGTATTTTTACATGTGAGTTTGATTTATTTCACTTATGAGTATGGATTCAAGTTGCATCCATTTATTTGTAAATATCTCAATGTGATCATTCTTTATAGCTGAGTAGTACTCCATTGTATAAAAGTACCACAATTTTTTTATCCATTCCTCGGTTGATGGGCACTTAGGGGTTGTTTCCAAGATCTGGCTATTACAAATTGTGCCGCTATAAACATTGGTGCACATGTATCACAGTGGTTTGATGTTTTCAGTTCTGGGAATATGCCTAAGAGTGGAATAGCTGGGTCAAATGGGACTTCCAACCCCAGCTTTTTGAGGAATCTCCAGACAGACTTCTACGGTGGTTGCACCAGTCTGCACTCCCACCAACAGTGCAGAAGAGTTCCTTTTCCTCACAGCTTCTCCAGCATTTGTTGTTGGTAGTTTTGTTGATCCTGGCCATTCTTTCTGGAGTGAGATGGAATCTCAGTGTGGTTTTAATTTGCATTTCTCTAATGACCAAGGATGATGGACATTTTTCATGTATTTATTTGCCATTCAACGTTCTTCATCTGAGAACTGTGTATCCATCTTGCATGCCCATTTTTGGATTGGGTCTTTGAATTTCGGGGGTCTGATTTTTTTTTTTTAATTCTTCATAAGTTCTAGACAGAAGCCCTTTATCTGAGGGACAGTTCACTAAGGTTTGTTCCCAGTTTGTGGGTTTTCTTTAAGCCTTTTTGTTTACCCACCCATCATCGGACATTTAGGTTACTGTCACGTCTTAGTTCCTGTGCATAATGCCATGGACAGAGCTGGGCAAAGTCTACTCGACACCATGCCTGGGTTTCTTTTGATCACACACCCCGAGGTAGACTTTCTGGGTCAGGCGCTGAATCCACTTTGGCATGTCAGAGGAATCACTGTCCATTTCCCTTTCCCACCAGCAGTGCACACGGCTTTTCCTTTCTTCACAGCCTCGTTCCTTTCATGCTTTGTGTGTTTTTGTGTGAGGCACCCTCCTCCGGGATGTCTTACTTTGAGCTGATACGGGAGAGCAGGAGGCAAGGGTTTTATAATTTTCATTTTGTTTCCTATGTTTTTGCCTCTCGGGATTTGTTATCTTTTTCTGTTGTTTTGTTTTTTGTCTTTTTGTCTTTTTGAGTGAGGATTTCGCTCTGCAGTTCAGGCTGGCTTTGAACTCACTTTGTAGCCTAGCGGGGGTCCTGACTCATGGCAATGCTCCTGCCTCAGACTCCCCAGTGCTGGGATTACAGGCATGTGCAAGCACTCATTTTCATTTTTTATGGGACGTGGAGGCACCATACAGGCTGTTCTCATACTGATGTGGAATACTCTATTTTACATGCTCTTGCTTTGTGCTGTTTTTTGGGCCAAGTAAGCAGTGGGTGTTTCATGTGAGCCACGGATTTGTTGATTCTGTTCCCTACTCCTAATATTTTCATTAGAAGAGCTTTTCTCCTGAAATTGGTTCCTCTCTTTTAGTGGATATTTTCATGTTGTCTGGACACTTCCCTCTCCTTGTCTAACACTGCCCACTGCTGTGGAGAATATTTGTTACTGCATCTTCCAAATGTAGAAAACCATCTGGAGACCCACGGATAGATTTGTATATGAGTTTTGTGTATCTTTTCATTTGTTCTTTAGGATAAATATGTCCCAACCCAGTGGCTTCAGTCATGAGCAGCACCCTAAGCCAGAACAGTTTTTGACAACTGTAGCATTCTTCTTCTCGATGTTCTCTCTCCATCAAAGCTCCCTCACGCCGTGGGTCCATTCTCTAGTGTGAGTTCTCAAGGCTGACCATCACGTCCACTCCCATCTCACTAATGCGCCTTCCCAAGTAGCCACACTGCTGCCTTCAGGTAATGAGAAAGCACCTTCTACTGACGACTGGGGCTCAGTGGGTGCGCTGTGGGAAATATTGGGCATTGTGGCAAGGAGATAGAGTTTGGAGGCCCCTCACGGCTTTTGCATGTGCAGCGCTTACATTTCCCCCATGCTCGGTTAGACCTTGCCGCATCTTCTTTTCTGGGAGGAGACCCTCTGACTCTAAGCTTCTGATCCTCTCTGACACCTGCATGCCTTTGACTTGACAGGAGATTCCAAAAGTTTGGTTCACAACATAAAGGTGAAGGCTAAGTTTTGCTTCACATATGCTATTTACTCCATGTAAATTATGGCAGGATTATTTCAAGCTGCCCCCAAAGCAGCTCTTAGAAATGTATAATATTGAGTG
>PVLA01013749.1:0-34839 GCA_004027455.1 Hydrochoerus hydrochaeris | reverse complement strand
GCAGAGTTTGCTCAAACAAGAAACATCTAAGAAAAAATAAAATCATTTTTTATACCTATCCACAAAAGGAATCAATATAAATAGAACAGGAAGTATTGGGGCTAGGGTATAGCATGTTTTCTTTTGCAGGTTAATTAATTATAAATTGCTAAGTAACAAGATTAAAGTTTAACAAAGTTAAAAAAATTAATTGATACATATTGTTTAAAATCATCACTGTGTAGCTCTAAGCCTGGGACGCTTCGCTGCTAGGGGTTTAAGTTACTGCCAAAAGTTACCAAATAAGTACTCCCGCTTCTACAAAATAAAATAGATTCAGATTCACTCACATACTGGTGTGCAGTGTTTTCTGTCTCTCACTCACCGACTCCCTGACCACCTCTGGGGCCCCTGAGCCCTGCTGCAGCTGGACTCAGGCAGCCTTGGAATAGGATGATGCTGGGTTAGTAAACGAGACAAGCAATGAATCTGGGAACCAACAGGAACAGCTGTAAGAACATAGACACTATTCCTGGCAGGCTCAGGGAAATGATAGAAATACACAGAGAGGGTAGTGTATGGTTCTTTTACAGCTATACCTTCATAGTATGGTGGTGAAGCAGACAGGCAAAGCCAGCATGACTGTGTAAGGTCAGCTTGAGAGTGATTAAGGGCAGAATAGGCTCCCATCATTAGGTTATATAATCGGTCAGCAGGAGTCGTTGGTTCATGGGGAATGGGAGTAGGAATTGGGGAACTAGTGGAGTTACAGGGAGTATAGTCGAGGTTAGTGGGGTCATGGGTCTTGGTTGAGGAGGTGGGTTCTTTTTAATTAGTACAGAGTTGGGTCCTATTCCAATAGCTTTTTGGGAAACTTCTTCCTTTTTAATTAGTATCAGTCCTCCTCTATCCATGCCATCTTCTACGTACCTGATTCCCCAAGTCATCCCTGTTAGCCATTTGGGGTCAGTGGGGGTAGTAACATTTATATATAAGGATTTACTGGGGGGCTTTCCTCTAGGCCCCCACCTGCCCAACTTACAATTCCCGATGGCACCAGTATGGTATGGATGACAATCTTTGGGGAAGAGACCAATTTTTAGGTGTGGATCAGGGGAGGTAATGCTCCAGGTAGTTGCTAAAGTTTCACATCCCTAATAGGCACAGTAATAATGTCCCAGACTATTACAGTAGCTCTTTCCAGGGTTAGATGCAGGGCACATGTAAAGATCTTCCTGGATACAACACAGCTGATGAGGGGTTAACTGACAGGGGAGTATCTGAAAGGATGGCCCCTGTTCCTTCCCAGGTGTGTAAAGTCTTTCCATCTTCCCATCTAGACATTGTCCATTTCCAAGGATTATGGGGATTGGGATTGAGTTGTCCTAGGGGAAGGAGGAGGAGGAATAGTAACCCTATGAACCCATAACTTGAGGGGATTTTCAGTCTTTTCCAATTTCCATTGAGGCTCCAGCAGTGGCAGTGCTGGTTGAGGTGAGATGTGTGGATCCAGGACACGATGCCATCAACTTTAACTGCCATAGGGGTAGTCAGGAGTACTTGGTAGCATCCTTTCCAGTGAGGTTTTAGGGTCTGTATCTGATGGCGATGGACGAAGACGAAGCCTCCCACCTTGTATTGGTGATGAGTGGGTCTGTCGCTTGGCTGGTAGGCTGAAGAGAGTTGGCACCACAGGACCTTCTGGATTTGGTCTAGATCCTGGAGTCTATCAATTAAAAAGGTTTGGGATAAATGGGTGTCCTTAAGTAGGAGGCTGAGGTCTCGAATGGGGGGATGGGTTCCATATAGGATCTCAAAGGGAGTTAGATTAGGTGCCTGGGAAGAAGGAGTGTTTCTAGCTCTGAACAAAGCATAAGGTAGGAGTATGGTCCAGTCTTTAGAGCCAGTCTCTTTGGCTAATTTTGTCAAGGTCTCTTTGATTGTCCTATTCATTCTCTCTACCTGTCCTGAAGTTTGGGGTACATAGGCACAATGAAGTTTCCAATCAATCCCCAATATCTTGGCCAATCCCTGAATTACCTGAGCCACAAATGCCGGTCCATTATCAGACCCAATTACCTTTGGCAAGTCGAAACAAAGAAAGATCTCTTCCATCAACTTTTTAACTACCGTCAGTGCAGCTTCCCTTTTGGTAGGGCATACCTCGGTCCATCCTGAGGAAGTGTCTATAAAGAATAACAAATATTTAAGCACATATCTAGTTGGCTTATCTCAGTAAAATCCACTTCCCAGAATTGTCCCGGCCGGGTTCCTCATAATCTCTTTCCTTTTGGGGATTTTGAGGGGAAAGTGTTAACAATCTGGCAAGCTTGGCAACTTTTGGTAACTTGTTCTGTTAGTTCCTTAATTTGGGTGGCTGACAGTTGACTATCTGTTGATTGATTGCTGGCCAATAAGCACAACTTTTAGTCCCCAGATGGGTTAACTTATGGGCCTGTTGGAAATAGGCTAGATGTTCTGTTTTTCCCATCTTGAGTGTTTGGAGAGGCTCATTTGGACAGGTCTCTGATAGAGTATTGACCTCCAGGAGCAAAGTGGTAGGGGCACTTAAGGTCACCTGCCTCGCAGTTTTATCTGCATGGTTGTTGCCCTGTATTATATGGCCTGTGCCTTTTTGGTGGCTATTGCAGTGCCCTATGGCCAATTTTTGTGGTAGCATAATAGCCGCCAAGAGTCTAAGAATTTCTTGTTTGTTTTTGATCTCCTTTCCAGCCGAAGTTAGGAGTCCTCTCTGTTGGTAAATAGCCCCATGTACATGCGCCGTGGCAAAAGTGTGGCAGCTATCAGTATAAATCGTTGCCCTTTTTCCTTTTGCCAACTCTAAATCCTTTGAAAGGGCAATTAATTCTGTCCTCTGTGCGGATGTGCCTTCTCTCAGTCCTGATGACCAGATAACTCGAGTCCCATCTGTAATCGCAGCCCCCACGTGTCTCTTACCTTCTAGTAGGAAACTGCTGCCGTCAGTGAACCAGGTTACCTCAGCATCTGGGAGTGGCTGGTCTGTCAGGTCTCAGCGAGTTCCAATTTCCTCTGCCAGAATCTCTTGACAGGTATTTAAGATTGGCTCAGATGTCTCATCTGGCAGTAGAGTGGCCGGGTTGAGGGCATTTGGAGGACCAAATGTTATTCGGTCCTTATTGAGCAGGAGGCTTTGGTAGTGAGTGATTCTGGCATTGGAGAGCCATCTATCTGGGGGCTGGTGGATGACACTTTCTAATGTGTGTGGGGCTATTATGGTCAATTTTTGTCCCAGAGTCAGTTTATCTGCCTCTTTGGTTAGGATAGCTGTTGCTGTGATAGCCTTTAGACAATGGGGCCATCCATTTGCCACAGGGTCTAATCTCTTTGACAAATAGGCCATAGGTCGCTTCCATGGGCTGAAGGCCTGAGTTAACACCCCTCGAGCTATTCCTCATTTTTCTTCAATATAGAGAGTAAAGGGTTTTTCTATATTGGGGAGAGCCAATGCAGGGGCAGATAACAGGGCCTTTTTGATCTGATCGAAAGCCTATTGTTGGTCAGTGCCCCAGGTAAAGGTGGCATCTCTCTTTAGGAGGGGATAGAGGGGATCAGCCAAGAAGGCAAAACCCAGGATCCATAGGCTGCAGAATCCCACAGTCCCCAGAAATTCCCACAAATGTCTCTTACTCATGGGTGGGGGGATTTGAGTAACAGTCTTTTTCCTGGCTTCCGTGAGCCATCGTTTTCAGTTTTTGAGGGTGTATCCTAAGAAGACGACTTCTTTTTGGCAAATTTGGGCCTTTTTAGCAGAGGCTCTATATCCCAATTTGGCTAACTCTTGTAAGAGCTCCCGTGTCCCATACATACAGTCTGTTTCTGAATTTGCGGCCAGCAGAAGGTCATCTACATACTGAAACAAAGTTACATTAGGGTGTTGGATTCGAAAGGCAGCCAGGTCCTTGTGGAGAGCTTCATCAAAGATGTTAGGAGAGTTTTTAAATCCCTGAGGGAGGCGGGTCCAAGTCAGCTGTCCTGATGTCCCTGTGTCAGGGTCTGTCCATTCCAAGGCAAACAGAGGTTGGCTATCTTTATGTAACCATACACAAAAGAAAGCATCTTTTAGTTCCAGTACCGTATACCAAGTCTTTTCGGGACCAAGAGTGCTAAGCAGATTGTAGGGATTAGGCACTGTAGGATGTATATCCTCTTCCCTGTTATTTACTTCTCATAAGTCTTGTACTGGTCTGTAGTCTCCTGTTCCTGGCTTTTTGACCGGTAGCCAGGGGGTATTCCAAGCTGATTGGCATGGTACTAATACCCCCAGATGGAGGAACTTTTGTATGTGTTTCTTTATCCCTTGATGAGCCTCCTTGCTTATATAATATTATTGATGCAGACCAGTGAGGCAGATGCCTTAAGGATATTACCACAGGGGCTGTAACGTGGCTAGTCCTTGTCCAGCCGTTTCAGCCCACGAGTCAGAGAATTCTATCAACCAGTTCTGGGGTATAGCTGGGGCCGTGGGTTGACTATAAAGTTGCTATTCATCATCTGTTGCCAAAGCCAGCATAGTCACCATAGGTTGGATCACCAGGGGGTTGAGGAAAGTACTTAGGGCCCTTGAGGCTCGAAGGTTATTCTAGCTCTTAGTTTAGTTAAAAGATCTCTCCCCATAAGGGGAGCTGGGCACTCCGGTATTACTAAGAAGGAATGTTGGACTTTACATTTACCTAGGTCCATAGTCCTCTTAGTGGTCCATGCTCTGTATTTGCTCCCATTAGCCCCTTGAACCAAGGACCTCTTGGATGAGAGAGGTCCCAATGGGGCTTGGAGAGCAGAAAAGACAGCTCCCGTAACTACTTCAAAGTCGATTGGGATCCCCTCCACATTAAAAGTTACCCTGAGCTTGGGGAGGGGATCCGAGCCCCATCCCCTCTAGTCTTCTTCCAAGGCCAGCACATTAGGTTGGCATTGTTGAGCCTCTAAGGCTTGTTCCTTTTGTCTTTTTCTTTTGTTTTTTCTTTTAAGCTTGAGGCAATCTTTGATGAGGTGTCCCAACTCCTTGCAATATGCACAATAGTTGGGGTCAAGAGGAGGGTGGTTTGGCTTATCCTCATCTATATTTTCCTGAACTCCTTTTACTACTGTGGCCAAGACTTTTGTCAATTCCTTATTCCTCTTTCTATCTCTGGTTAATTCCTTCTCCTCTCTCTCTTTTTCTTTTCTCTGTTCTTTCTCCTCCTCTGTCTCTCTCTTGTAATATACTTTATCAGCTTCTTTTACCAAATCTCTTAAAGTCATGTCTTCTAACCCATCTAGTCATTGGAGCTTACACCTAATGTCTAAAGCTGACTGACCTATAAAGGCCATGGCTACCGATGCCTGTTGTCCCTCATCTTGAGGGTCAAAGTGAGTGTACCTATGGTAAGCTTCCATTAGTCTCTCTAAGAATATCAAGGGTGATTTGGTAGGCCCTTGAAGGATCTCCCTTACCTTAGCCAAATTTGTAGACCACCTAGCAGCTTCTAGGAGACCCGCCACTAGAGTCTGGCGATAGATGGACAAATGCTCCCTACCTTCCTGAGTATTGGGGTCCCAATCAGGGCAGTGCAATGGGAAGAAGTCATCCATGATATTTGGGAGCTGGGTAGGTCTCCCATCCTGTCCCGGCATGAGATTTCTGGCCTTTATGAGGATTCGATCTTTTCCTTCGGTGGTGAACAAGGTCCCCAGCAACTGTTGACAGTCATCCCAGGTAGGCTGGTGAGAGAACATGAGAGACTCCATCAACCCGGTTAACCTAGAAGGGTCTTCAGTAAAAGGAGGGTTATTATTTTTCCAATTATATAAATTGGAGGAGGAAAAGGGCCAGTATTGGAGTGCTGGTATTTCTCCCCTGTTCCCATCATCCAGCATGGGTCCATGTGGCCTGAAGGGGAGTGTGATTGCCACTCCATCTTGAGGGCCCAGGGCTTGTCAACTTTGGGTTCTTTGGGCTGGCCCATAGTGTGCAGCATCAACAAGGGGGCCCTGCAGAGTCAGCTCAGGCATAAAGTGTGAAGAAGGTGGAGTAGGAGAAAGGGGAGGAGCAGCAACAGCAGTCACCTTGGTTGGAGCAGAGGGTAGAGGGGTGTAAGGAGGAGGAGGTGCCTCGGAGTCCAATAGGATTAAGTCAGACTGCAACTCGGGCAGAACCGGAGGAGGGAGAGAGGGGTAGAGGTTGGGGATTGGGGATTGATCAGGTTGATCTTTTACAGGTAAGAGAGTGGTGGGCTCCGGTAGAGCTGGAGTTAAAAAGGGCCTTACCCATCTTGGGGGACCTTCACATAAGTCTTGCCATACCACAATGTAAGGTTGTTGGTCAGGATGTCCCTGTCCCCTAGGACAGAAGACTATAGTCTTAACTGCCTGGATAAGGGGGAGGTGGAAAGTCCCCTCTGGCGACCATCCCACCTGAAATGTAGGCCACTCTGATGAGCAGAATGTCTGCCATTTACCTTTTTTGACAAGTAAAGAAAGATTATGAGCCATCTCTCGTATTTCTTACGAATGATCTAGAGTGAGAGAGAGAGGGGTAGATGTTGTTTGTCCCATGGTGGGTGCTGTAGAACAAAATAAGTTTAGTGGCACCAAACAAACAAAGACAGACGAACACTAAGACCAAGATAACAGACAAATGCCAGCATGCAAAACTTCCCCAAAGGAGGAAGTAAACGGAATCTGAGGAATGACTAATGATGACTCCACCACAAAATAGACTCAGAGAGCCTATGATCCCCAGGGCGTCCCCCAGGGAAGTGACTTGTGACTCAGAAGCCCGGAGGCAAGTCACTTGGACCAAGAGCTCACGCATCTTGGTGCCAGTCACAACAAAACTAAGTGATCGCAAAGTAAAAGTAAGACAAAGAGAGACAGAAAGAGAGATAGAAATGGCCATACTTACCCCAAGAGGTGGCTGTTGAAGTCTCCCGATGCAGGGGGCAATCCCAATCTCGCTGGGGCCTCCAAATGTGCAGGTCAAGATGCCCGCCGCATGTAGGAAGACACCAACAGATGCCTTCTCATGCAATGGGCAAGGGGTCTTTATTGTCCAAGCATGCGTGGGGCTCACTGAACATGCAGGAACAAAGAGCCCCGAGTTGAGCCAGAGCAGGGCTTATAAGCTACAGAACAATGGGAGGAGGGGTCCTTGCAAGCATGGTCATGGAAGCAGATGGCATTGGTTAGTTTAAATGGCTTTTTACATTCATTGGAGGAGACCACCATAGGGAGGTCTAGAGTTAGGTGTTGTAGGGCGCTTCCTAATATGGGCAGCAGATGCTCAGGAAAGGTACATTCTGTAAATTCCTTAGTCATGAGAGTGGGCTGTTTTTATCTCACAACCCAGATTTCTAGTCAGCACTATCCTTGTCCTTATCTAACTTAGGCAGCTTTAAACTATAACAGCTCAATTCCCAGAGTATTGGGAGGAGATGAGCAGCATAGACCATGCACTTTTAATAAGAGAAAATTCCTCTTACAACAGGATGACAGTTTATATAACTAATATCGTCCTTTGAGACTAGTTTGCATGTTGTTGCTGCTGTGGCCCTGTTCTGCAGCCTGCTGCAGATAAGAATGAGTGATGATGCCCTAGAATTTAATGGAACTTTTAGAGTTCTTTCAGCAGTAATGTGCATTCTTAAGCAAAGAAAAATGAGCTGACTTGCAGTCAGGAGTGGTCATCAAAAAGAGAAAATGAAATAGGACATCCACTCTAGACTAGGCAAGGTTTTTTAGAAGATGTTATCAAAATGATCAAGAATTAATTTCTTTTTTATAATGCCACTCATTTTAGCTTTAAGATACAATGTCAAGCTACTGAGTTTTTCATAATGATTAACAATTTGGAGCACTTGTTCTTTGGAAAGAGTGCATTTATTTTGCAGAAAAGGAATGTGATAAGGAACAAAATCGGTATAAGAAAATAATGAAAACTTATTCTGTCAACTGACCAACAAAAATTTAAAAGGAAAAAAATAGAAAAGAAATTCTGATGGACATATTCAGCCTTAACCATACAAGACATTTCTTTTCTGTAGGTTCAATTCATTAAACTTAGTTTGATTGCAGGATGGTAACAGCTGTTGAAACTGAAATGTATGCATAAGGTCAAGGAAAAATCACATATCTGGGGATATAACAACAGATTCATACTTCTGGCTCCAAGTTTGCTGCAACCAATTCTTGAAAAAACTATCCTGAAATTTATGGAAAGAGACCTTCTGATATTAAACCATCTTAGTTTGATACTGTTGATTTTGTCACAAATTCATGCTGCTAATTTTCACACTATATTAGCTCTGAGACAAAAATACTTTAAGCTTATGTATTTCTGGATAATATATACAAATTAGTGCCATAACTGTGATATAGTGTGAAATATTTTGAAATTGAAGTCAGAAATTTTGTCTTTTCCATAAGGTGTGTTACAGTACACTACAAAACTTGCTGAGCTTATTTTTTAAGCTTTGCCTATAAAATGTTATTATTGCCAATATGTCATGTTTATTGTCTAAATTAAATAAAGTATTTGACGACAAATTCATAAAATGATAATAATACAAGTTATAGTCATCATCATTTTTCTCTAGAATTTAACCTTATCATTCTTAGAAAAAACAGCTATATAGAAAATGAAGTGCTCAATCATTATTTGGCTTTAAAAGAAATATATTTATAGCTCTACATAGAACACTAGTTCATCTATACTACTCTGGATTTTTAAAGATACAGTGTGGGCAGCAGAAATTGTGTCAGGTATCATAATGTGAAAAGAAAATGAAGAACAGAAAATAATGAGAAAACACTTTTAAGAGAAGGACAAGAACACAAAATTTCAAATTTCTGGTAAAATGGGAAGTCATCTAATTTCACTTTTTTCTCACCAAAAGATTTACATAATTATCAAATTTTGTAAATAAACAATATAATCCCAAATCCTGCATTTCCTCACATGTAAGTTCACCATAGTTCATTCAGCAATTATAGATGTTCTCTGTCTACAATGGTTTGACTTAAAATTTTTTAAGCTTTAGAATGGTTGGAAAGTAATAATTTACAGGGGTAACTCATCTTCCCATTTTGAATTTTTATGTAATCTCAAGATAGCCATATGCAACACAGTTTCCTCCATCTATGCCAGCAACCATCAGGGAACACTTCTTCCAGCCTGCCACATACTGTTTTGTGAAGCTAGGATGCTGAGCAAAATATATATTAAATGCATTTTCAGTTTACTATATTTTCAACCTAATGACAGGTTTATTTGAGTATAACTTCATTGTGAGTTGAGATGCTTCTGTATTTATCACTCAATTATTACAAGAAAAGTACCAAGATAGGTTGAAGGGAGGGGACACTAAGAAAAATACAACTTGATTCTTTGCTCTCAAAAAGATGTGTCTGGAATGAAAATGTGAAATTTTCTTTGATGGATCCTTATTTTTCAACACGGTCCATGAGATATTTAATAGTTTTCCCAAATCTTTGCTCTGTCTATATATTTAAGTGGGATGCCAATATTGTTTAAAAGCATTGTGACATGATAAGTAAAATAACTGAATCATAAACAGTGGCTTTAGAGTTGGTACACACATTGGATGTCATATTTTTCAGTCACTTTGCCTAAGAGGAATAGACATTGAAACCTATTTCTTAAGTTCAGGTCTCTGGTTAATGATATGCAACATCAGGGCTAAATCAAAAACCTCTTAAATGTAAATGTTTTGTTTATACATGACATTGATTGGCAATTAGAAACAGTTCCTATTCGCTAAAATAATTGAATACCTGCTTTCATCCAAAGGACAGAAGTGTTACAAAATAACTTCCAAACTATGGGTCACAAAAATGAAATCAAACATCACTGCAATTCCATATTACTCCAAAGAATGGCAGTTGTCAAGAACTCGAGCCAAAAAAATGCTTGAAAAATTGTCGGAGATAGTGAACACTTCTACATTTTCATGGAGAACATAAAATAGTCAACTGCTATGGAAAGCATTATGCAGATTTCTTAAAAACTAAATTAGAAACTCTACTTGACCCAGCCATGTATCTTCTGAGTGGTTTTGTCCAAGAGTTAAAAACTCTTAAAGATGTTACACTGATACATGCATATCTACATGTATAGCAACACCACTGATAATAGCAAAATTACAAGAGAAACCTACATTCTCATAGACAGAGAAATGGGAATTAAAACACGTGAGATAAACACAATGGATTTCTGCTAAGTCATAAAGCATGACGAATATGTGTAATTTGTAGGGAAATGGATGCACCTTGGGTTCATAAAATGATAAGTGAAATAAATGAGACACAGAAAGATAATACCACAGGTTTACCTTCTATAAGAAAGTCAACATGTAAAAGATTAAGTTGAAAATAAAATAATGATGATAGGTGATAGACAAGGAGACAGACTTTGTGGAGATGGGACGATCTGCTGATGAGGGAACCTGCAGCGGGGGGGAGTAAAAGAATTGAAAAATATATGCTAAATATAATCTCCCCTCCACGAATAAATTTTATGTTTTTCAAACATATACAAGCAAAATATTTCAAGTAAAAATACTGATATATTTGAATACACTGACTTTAAAATTGTGAAATGCAGCATATTATTGGATCATAACAACATTTCAGGATTTGTTAATACAATAAAATGGTATTAACCTTTTCTTCCACATTGAAATCTGAAACACTCCCTGAGAAAGAATTTCATAGTTATTTATTCTTTCTTATTTTAGACACAAAGTGTGAGATATGTGAATATGTAGCTGCATGGTAGAGATGAAAATTAGCTATTGAAAATGATCACAAATCACAAATGCCTAAGTTTACTTCTAACATATTTACTGAGTATCTCTCATATGTCAAATGGGCAAGTAATGAAGACATAATTCCTATTCTTAAGTAGTTCATTGTGTGAACATGTGAGTTTCTGTGTTATGAGTTATGAAGGTGAAGTTTGAGTTATGAAGGTGAAGAGAAAGAAACAGGGAAGCCTCCTTATCCAGCTAAGTGGTCACTTAGTAATAAATTCCTAGTAACTTGGTCTTGATAGTCTGTAGAAATGAGTCAGGAGTTCTTCAAACATTTTCCTTCCTCAGTTTTTCATTTACATATAATCAGAGTCATTGATTAATCATATTTTTGTTTTTAATCTGCATTTTTAAATGGACTGAATATAACTAAGGGTGAAATTTTCTCTCTTCCTCAAAGAAAACTTAAGGAACCAATATTTGTTTTTACTACTAAAATATACTTTAGCACTAAATTTTCTTATATTTTCATTTGTTTCCTAGAATGTTTTAGCCTAAATGTTCCATTTTATTGTGGTAAAATCCACAATACATAAAATGTACCATTTTTGTCATATAAGATTCACAGTACATTAAGTATATTCAAGTGGTTAGATAATCATCACCATCGTCTATCTTCAGATTTTTTTCATGTTCCAATTTAAAGCTACACAGAACAATAAACCACAATTGACTACTCTTCACTATTTGAATCCCTGAAAAATTATTCCTTTTTTTGTCTATGGATTTGCCTACACAAGTAGTTTCAGCAATTCAAATCATACAAGAATTTACTGTTTTGTGTGTCTTGTTTATTTCATTTAGAATAATGTGTTCTAATTTCACCCATGCTGTAGCCCCTGTCACAAAGTCTTCCCTTTTCAAATCTGAATAATATCCTTCTTTATGAGTATATAACAAATTTTATTTATCCACTCATCTTTTATCAGATTAGGTTGTTATTGCACTTTTACTATTGTGAACAATGTGGTGATGAATCTAGGCATAAGAATATCTACTTGTGCCCTTGCTTTCAATACTTCATGTTGTATGTCTGATGTACAATTATTAGACCTTATGGCAAATATTTAACCTTTGAAGCACGTGGCATGTTTGTTCTTTTCGGTTTTTTTTTCAGCTCATCTTTTAAATAAAGATTTTTGCACTACAAGTAAAATCATTCATTTGTTGCTTATAGATTCTTTTCACTGAAACAACATAGTTGAAGATTTAATAGCATACTCATAATGAAAATGGGAGCACTTAAAGATCTAACATTGCAATTATTCATAACTTTATAAAGTATATTAAAATGGTTTCTTAATGTAATTGTAGATTAAAGTCAGCAAATTTAAGAAAAGTTGAATTTGTTTTTTCCTGGTTGCTATGGGCTATGGTTACCTCTGTAGCAAAGGATCTGAAACCTTGACATTCAGGTCACTTGTTTTTTCTAGTCCAACTCTGAGCACCTGTTAGGAAATAGCGATGCCCTCTTTGGCCTCACTTGGACCTCATGATTATTGATGATATGCAGCTAGCTGTGTAATGAAAACCAAAGAAAAAGAGAGCATTAGGCACTCTGTTCTAATACATTGTTTATCCTGAGGTGAACATTCACTGCACATTCTTGGTTTGTGCAATTCACTCCCAAAATATTCTTATTCAGGAAATCCTGCAAATAGCAATATTCATCTTGAAAACCACCTCACAGAACCCTTAGCAAGCTGGGAAAAAGAATCAATGAGACTGTGATATAGTGGGTGAAAATTAGGCATAATCACAACCCTTTCCATCATTCAACCCATCGGAAGGCATGGCTTTGACTTATGATTTTCTAATGTACTCTCAATTTAGTTATAAAATATGTTGGTTTACATTAAACAAATGATAATTGAATGCTAAGATCCATGGACCAGTTTAGAATTTCTGTAAAAGGTCTTATGTTTTTAATCTTTAATGAAGGCTTAAAATAATGAGTTACATGTGTACTATTTATGTGACATAAAAATGCCTACCAGCTTCTTTTCAAACATTATTAAAATATGAGTTGGGGGAATAGATTATTTTATATTAAAATTTTCTGATGGAAATACTTCCTTATTAGTAAGAGGAGAGTTTCAGGTTTTGTCCTCCCCTCAAGAATGAATTTCCTTCTCTAGTGTATAATAAACACAATATGCTTACTCTCCTGGCTCATCCTTACCATGTAAGTAACATCATTGCCCATGATGTCAAACATGCACAGAAGTGACAATATTATAATGACTGACCATTAAAGTAGCTGAATACAAAAAAAGTTTTTTGTTTCATGTGCTCACATAGATATGAGTGTTATCATAGAAAAATTATGCTGGATAATTGAACAGGCAAGAAAGACTCTTCATACGTTTGCAATGCAAGGGAGAGATTGGACTCAGTTCTGTGGAAGCAAAAGACAGGAGAACTTTAAGTGCTAGGTGAGTTAGTGGAAAAATCCTGTAGGAAGATAGGGGAGTTGGTCATGGTAATTATACCATCCATATTTGGTAATTGAAGCTAAATGAAGTTAGATTCTTATCCTCCCAGGGACTGGCATAGAGGGGCACTAACTACCTTGATGGGTACATTGCAAAAAAGGTGATTGTTGGCTTCTTAAAGACTCTTGTGGGGAATAAAAGCAAGAGGCTGGGAGATTTATGTCTCAAAGAAGGAGAGAAACAATATACAATAGAAGGATTTCTAGAGCAAATTCTTTATGGAAATGAAAATTGAGACCAAAGATTCAGAAAAAATCTGTTTCAAGTTTAGTCACATGAGTGTGGTGATGCTAATTACATCCTAATCAATTATTCCTTTTGTTTAGGGAAACCAGATTTTCCCCATGAACAACTTGGGAGAACTGGATCTTATAGCTTATTTCAGCAGCTTACTGTTGTTGAAGGACTAGTTGAACCAACTCTGAGACTTAGAAGGCATTTATTGGATGGCAAAATCCATCAGGAATTTCCTGAGGGAGATTTCTATGAAAGTAAGAAGGCAAACAAAGAATAATGTTCATAAAGGATCATGAATTCAGATTATGGTTCTAGAGACCAGCCAGTCAAAACATTCTTACATGTTGGACTGGAAGTATCTGTATATGTTGGGTGCAGTGGGCATGGCACAGGCCATCGGGTTGGTTTCTTGGTTTTCAGATTCAATACTCTCAGTGATGGCACAAGAATTAGAGACTTCAATGAACTCATCTACAACTATGGATGTTTCCTGAAACAGAGCATGGAAATGTGGATGTTTCATGAACTTCTGGAGTAACACGCACATAAGTAGCAACACACAGGAAAAGATGTCCATGCATAATTTGCTACAGTGCATTCTTTTATAGTTATTAGCAAGTCGATCGATGTTAGCATGCAGGGCTTCTGTAGATACTGTGCTGAAAGTGCCACTACATTCCAGCCTAGAATCTCAGTAAAGATTTGGGCAGTCAGTTTTTACTTCTGCCAAGTCAGGAGGAATGAAGAGAAATTGGAAAGGTTAATTTGAATAGTAGTAGGCAGATACTGAAGAAAGTAAAAGATTCAAAAATTGGTAAAGGCCTGTAAAACAGCAGAATCTAGTGAAATTTGCAAATAGGTTACAAAACAAGGCACCAGGGTACTGTGACATCCTGTGTAGCAATTCAGTTTGTGGAGTCAGCAAACACCACTTCCAGCCTCCTGGAGACGCAGGCTTCAGTATAAGTAGGCATGAGCACCTGGCCTGTGCCCCCATCCCCTGCAGATCCAGGCTGCGGAACCCAGGTCCTATGATGTGGTATACTGCTCCTCAGTTAGAGGTACACCTGTGTAAGTGGAGGCAGTTGGGCCCTGCAGTGCTACTTAGTGTCACCCATGACTCAGTTTGCCCACCTTTAGAATGTGCAAGGTGAGAGCCCGGGAGGCATGGCATCCCAAAACTCCGGGAATGCAGCTCCAGCACAGCACAGGCCCACTCCATGGGTGGCACCTCCTGCAGCCTCACCTATCCCTTCCTGTGCCAGGACGAGGCTCGCAACTTTCCAAGCCTAGTGGAACACAAAATTTGCAGGGCTTCCCTGGGAAAGTGGGTGCCCATCCATGGAAGACCCTTGCCCTAGGGACCTCACCCTGCATTTGTGCACTGTCTTGTCCAGGCTGGCCTCCTCATGAGGCTTTAATAGACTTCTCTTCTGCTTAAGAGCATGAGCACAGGTGCTATTAGCTCAACTCAAAATAAGTTTGATAACGGATGTCCTATAAAAAGCTAATTTCTTGCTGGTGAATTGTTTTTTACATAATGCTTGCCATTGTAGGAGAACCTTTTATTGCACTGACCCTGGAACACATGTGTGCAAGGCTACATGTGCTCTAGGTAGTATCCAGGAGGAATTATTCTCCTTACTGGATGACAGTGTATATAACTAATATTGTCCTTTGAGACTAGTTTGCATGTTGTTGCTGCTATGGCCCTGTTCTGAGGCCTGCTGCAGATAAGAATGAGTGATGATGCCCTAGATTTTAATGGAACTTTTAGAGTGCATGCAGCAGTGGGGTGCAGTCTTCAGCAAAAAAAAAATGGGCTGACTGGCAGGCATGAGAGATCATCAAAAAAAGAAAAAGAAATACGATATCCACTCCAGAGTAGGCAAGGCTTTTTAGAAGACATTATCGAAAGGATCACAAACCAATTTAATTTTTATAATGCCACTCCATTTAAACTGAAAATACAACGTCAAGGTACTGATTTTTTCAAAATGATTAAAGTTTTGGAACACTCTTTCTTTAGAAAACTGCTGAATTTATTTGGCAGAAAAGGAATGTGACAAGGAAAAAAATTGGTACCAGAAAATAATGAAAACATGTTCTATCAACTGACCAACACACATTTAAAAGGGAAAGAATAAGAAAATCTGATGGACATATTCATCCTTAACCATAAAAAGACATTTATTTTCCATATGTCCATTTCATTCAAGTTAGTTTGATCACAGGATGGTAATGGCTTTTAAAAGAAAATATATGCATAAGGTCAAGGAAAAATCATATAGCTGTGGGTATAACAACAGATTCCTACTTTTGCCTCCAAGTTTGCTGCAAACAATCTTTGGGCAAACTACCCTGAAATTAATTGAAAGAGACCTTCTGATGTTAAACTATCTTCGTTTGATACTGTTGAAATTCTCACAATTTCATGCTGTTCATTTTCTTCATAAATTAGCTCTGAGACAAAAATATTTTAAGCTTATATATTTCTATACAATATATACAAATTAAAGAATCCATAACTGTGATATAGGGTGAAACATTTTGAAATTGAAGTAAAAAAATATGTCTTTTCCATTAGCTATGTGACGGTATACTACTAAACTTGGTGAAGTTATTTGTAACAAAATACAAAAAACCCACAACATAGCATAGGAAAGGTTTATTTTGGCTCAGAAACCAAAATAATTCTTTAGCTAAGAAGCCTCAGTCCACAGACAGCAGTTTAGACACAGAAACCAAGGTGGGAGGAGCACAGAAAAAGGCAGCCTCCAGGTCACAGCCCTGTCCAGGATGCACCAACTCAGCTCACAGTTATCTACAGGGAAAATCACTTGGCTTCTTTTCAGTGTGAATATTTTCAGCAACCAAACAGTCCCATGCCAAAATTTTGCCTTTTATAAGGGGATTCCTTTCCAGCCATCAATAAATATTTCCATGTTATTCAACTTGGTTTATTTGCTCCTGCTGCTTCTCCCAGTAAATCTCACTAAAAGTAGTGGGAAGTACCAAGCTACAGCCTGAACATTGCTGTCAAATTCTGTACCAAATTCGCTGCACTGTCTCAATTGCCTTTGTACTGTCTTGTTCTGTTGTACTTGTACTACCTTCATAATAAAATTAGAAAAGAAGGGGCGAGGAGACAGAAATCCAGAGAGGGCTGGGTGTGGTGGCACTGGCCAGTAGTCTGCCAACTAGGGAGGCTGAGGCAAGAGGACTGACTATAGTTCTAGTGTGGCCTGGGATGGAAAGTGACATTAAGTCATAAAGTGCAAAATGGCACCTTGTCTCAAAAAATAACAAAACAATACATTCCTGATCAATCTATGACAGTGCACCATAGTAAGTCAGCACACTAAGCCCAGGCTGTGAGGAGTCTGACCCACCTGTCCTGCTGTGACTCTGTCCTGTCAGGATGTAGGTGATGCTGCTGCTCTCCAGGAGCCCCACTCCACCAGGGAGCAAGGGGAGAGGGGATCCCATGGCTTCCCACCACCCTCCTTCTGCTCACTCCTACACTGAGGCATCCCCATATGTGCGACTCCTGGAGAAATAAAGATCATTAAGGAAGCACTGGAAGACTGCTTATCTTCTAGTCTCTCCCATCAGCTGGGCACCTTGGAGAGGTCAGGAATGAGCTGGTAGGTGATGTATTAGGCCATTTTGTGCCACACAGCATGGAGCTGGTGGCTCTGCCCTTCATCTTTCACAAGGTTCTCCTGGGAGAGCAGGTCCTTGATGCTGCAATGAACTAAGAGGATGGTGTCGCTCCACTTGAACAAAGTGTTCACTATATGCATCCTCATTCAGGCCTGCAGCTCTTATGCCCATCTGAAATCCATAAGGGAGGAAGGAAGGCAACACGTACACATAGAACTCAGCTTTTGGGGATGGCCCTGATTGCTGACACAGTGCTTCCCAAGGGAGAGAAGGAAAACGCAGAGTGCAAGAGGAGTGACAAAAAAGTGATTCAGACAGAGTCAGGGTGATAGTCCAGGACATCCCAGGAAGCCCTTCTAATGGAACACTGTCATATGTTAGGCAATGACATTATAAGCTACTTGGCAGGGTAACATGAACAAGCAAGCATTTTCCTATGCTACTCAACACCTAGCAGTGATGGCTGCTTTAATGCATTTCTAGAGGACACTATTCTATCTGTGACAAACCTGACCATGATCTAAAGCATCATTTGCAGAGGTGAGATCTGCTGCACTGATTTTATTTCTATAGGGGACATGAAGGCCTGTGTGTGTGTGTGTGTGTGTGTGTGTGTGGTTTTTTAAAGCTGTGATCATTTATTTTTCTGCTGAAAACTGTGGGTCAATGAGGAAAATGAAAACAGCAATAATGATACAAGACAGGCAGGAAAGTAAGCACCAGGCTTTGGTCACTTCCTGGGTGGCTTTCTGTGTGGGAGTATAGGCGTACTCAGGAGACTGAGGCACTGCTGAATGAAAGAGACCATGGACCTCAAGGGCTACACTTTCAGTAGTGTGACTTCACACAAGCTTATTTCTCATCCAGTTTTATTTTTTGCTAGAGAATTGCAGTCAAGCAAGCAGGGTGAATCTCTCAGAAAGAGGGGAGCATCTACTCTATATGACCTCATACAGGAGACTTCAGGGCTCCTCCAAGCACAAGGAAACCTCACTTTACTGCAACTAGGGTCAGAACGATGCTGGAGTAGTAAATTAGAGAAGCAATGCAGCTGGGAACCAATAGAAGCACCTGTAGAACACAGTCCCCTCCCCAGCTGGCTCAGGGAAGAGGTAGAAATACACAGCCCTTCTCAGAGGTCAGCCCTGGGTTCAAAGGTAGGACTTTTATACTCACCTGAGCACCCGGGTTGCCTCAATCTCCTGTGGTTCCCAGACAATGTCAGTGTCTGCAAACAACACCCACATGTCACAACACAAATGCACACAAGCCCACCCTAAACTTACCCCATCCCAGCCCTGTCAATAACCACTGAGGCATCAGGACAGTGGACAGAGACTCAGCTGGGACTTGGGCAGACTTCCTGGCCCAGATTCCATGAATACACTGGCTGAGGTCTCCTGGTCATGCATGTGACAATACTAAGTCTCAATGTGCTCAGCTCTGACACGGAGACCCCAACCCTGCCTGAGGGGTTCTGGAGGGTGTCATGGCTGAGACTAGAAAGAGACAGTAGGGTAAGCATCCAGCACAAGCCTCAACATGTAGTTCACTCTGACTTTGCCAATGGTTGGTTCCTGAGAACACCCTTTGTCCTTAGCAGAACAGGGACAGCACCAGGATATTCACACTGTGAAGAGACACTGGCTGTCCCATGAGGCAATGGAATGTCATGTGCCATGGCTACTTTCACTCTACAGCCTTTGGATTCACAAAAGAACATCAACTTGCTACTCTCCAATAGTTTATGCAATGAGTAAATACACAGAATTTCACATTTCTCTGTGACCAAAGGATCAAAACACCATGAGTGACGAACACTGACCTGAGATTCATCTCCACATAGGTCAGCATGAGGCCAGGCCATGGGGCTCCTACTCACTAACACAGAGATTTGTGATGATGGCTCACAGGAGCTCTGTTTTCTATCTCACAGGTAGGTCAGTCTGATAGGAAACAGCTCTCGGAGATTACATATGTGATGCTAACTAAAAGCTGACAGGAAGGAAACCCTGATGCTGAGAAGAGGATGGAATCTTGGCAGTGGAAGGGAAGGGATGCTGGAGAGCTGCCCTGGAGGAAGGCAGCACAGAGGGAACAGCTGAAGGGAGCTGGGAGCCCAGCTTCACAAATTCACCTCAAAGAACTGGGGAGGCTGCCAGGCATGTAGATGTGCAGAGAACAGGGGAGAACTGTGCAAGAGAAGCCACAGCGAGTCACTTGACCAGAGCCCCTGGAAAACCCTACATAAGGTGGTCTGATCCCATGGAGCACCAAATTCAGTAGGCATTGAGGTTTCTGATCCCCTCTATTCACTTTGAGCCCTATGCAGATCTGAGGAATTCACTGTGATACCTAGGATCACAGAGTCCTGTAGCACAAGAACTGAGCAGAGCTGCTGAGTCCCAGACCTCTGCCCCTGCACTGCAAACACAGGGGAGTCCTGGCCAAGGTTTAGCCACATCTATCAGCTGAACACTTGAGAACTGAGAACCCTGGACCCTTGAGCTGCACTTCTAGCAGGATGATGGGGAAGCAATGGTGTCTTCACATAGAAGTCTTGCTTCAGGTTCAAAAGCAGGGACAGAGTAACTCAGGTGATGATCTTGTGGCAATGGTGGAAATAGCTGCACAGAACCCAGGGAGGCCAGCTACTACACTGACACTGGAAGATCATCTACTTCATGCAGCTCAGTACTGAGACAGGTATGAATAGGGATAAGGTGAAAAGGATAAGGTTAAGATGGACCAGAACACACAGGTTCTAAGTAAGCTTTCAGAAAAGATTCAGGGAGAATTCCAACACCGTGTGACTTTCAGAGAGAGAAGGAAGAGATTTTTGCTCTGACTTGGACATTGCCTGATTATTATCAGAATGAGAGTGAGAGAAAGACACAGAGAAGTAAACTGAAAACAGAAGTGCACTGGGAAGAGAGAGAAGCCCCTGCCAGGGCGCTTTCCACATCACCAGCTGAGGAAGAGAGAGAGCAGCTTGCCTCTGAGGTGTAGTCAGTACAACGAGCTCACAGTGCCAACCACAGAAGGCGGCAACCTATGGCAGCAACAACAGGGAATTTCTCAGGTTCCAGGAATGACAGGCTCTGCAGTGACTGCAGGGGAACATGGGCCCTCTCAGCCTGTTCTCATCAGTACTGAGACATGACATGGCTCCCTGAAGCTCCTCAATCTACTTTCCTCCCTGTGCCTCAGCTCTCCCCAAACTCTGGCCCTCAGTTCAGAAAGACAATGTGCATGGAGTCTTTGAGAGGATAAAAGTTCTCCTTTTAGGTGATAAGGCCAGAAGAGTGCTTAGCTCTGAGCAGACGCCCTCTCCAAACACACAAGATGAACCACTGTGCTAAAAGGACACAGTGTCTGTGGTTTGGTGAATAATGCCACAACCATTGGCAGGTGCTGCTCACCCTTGAGAGTGCAATGTGTGGCCCCTCTTGACCTGGGTTTTGACTCTAACACAGCCTCTTTCCCCACACACTTGCTCATGGTTCCTGACTGTGTATTGTTACCTGGAGTCAAGGGCCTGTGTCTTCTCCTCTTCACCTCCATCAGAGTAGTGCTCTGTGAAGAAATTCAGAAACATCCAGATGGTCACTGCATGATGCCACAGTACCCAAGACACTTGTGGCTACCTTAGAATATTGTGCAGCATTGTCAAATGCAAATAGGAACAAGTCTGTCCCACAGTGTCCAACAACCAGGCTCCTTCCCAGCACCTTCGATCTTCCTTCTATCATTTCTGTATAGGAGTTCTCCTCCTGTTACCCATATCCCATGGCCTTTTTCTATGACAAATGATCCCTACAGAAAACCCGGTGTGAGAAGAGTCTTCTGAAATGACACTCACAGAGATTCCATACAAAATGGTGTAACTTCAGTGTAACACTCACTGAGAACCTTGTGAGATGAGTAAACAGAAACCAAGTCAGGATCAGCCTGTGCTCATCTCACCTGGGCTCAGCAGCAGGGTGAGGGTCTTGACCAGCCTGTGCCACTCTGAGTGGTTTTTCTGGTGGTTTTGTGCCTGGTGTCTCACAGGTTCATCCTGTGCCTAAGGTTCTCTAAGACTCTTTCTCATATAGTACAAGGTAGAACACCATTTCAAAAATATCTCGATTGGCTTGAAACATGTAATATTTTCAGTGATAAACCTGAAATGCACAGGGGTGAAGGGAGGACAAAATGCATAATTAGAGCTCATCTTTCTTGGAATGAAATCCCTGCCAATGATGTAGGACCACCCATGTAGAAGCGGATCCAAATCTCAGCCACAACTTCCCCAAAAACAGCCTGATGAGGTCCATTTGGGTAAAAATGAGTCCCATGGGGGAAATCACACCCTTTCAGAAAGGTATGCCTCCTGTCTTGAGAAAATGGACTCAAAGCACCAGATCAGTTTTCCTTTCTGTGTGTCAAAGTTGGGGAATACTGACCTGCTGATATGTCCCTGTGGGAAGCCTCAAGTTATCCTACTTAAGAACCAGTCCTGACTATTCAGTTACCTGTCGACCACAGGTGTCTCTTCCTATACATCCTTCTCCTTTTCTGAAATCTCTGCAAGTAAATTCACAAGGAGTCAGTCAGGCAGTGAGTAGTTCCCTGTCAACACCACAGATGCCAGGGCCTCTCTGGCATGGAAACTGAAATATCTACATGGGATTCGGGGTGGGCATAATGTCTCTTCACCTCCTGATGAAAATCATGAGCTCTCAGTTTCTTAAAGATCTGTGTACTTGCTTATATTTCTGGGGCCCAGAGACAAAGCATAGTGCTATGCACAAAGGGCAGAGGTGGTGGGATCAAGAGCTTCTGAGATGGTGACAACCATGGGCTAAGGCTCAGCAAAACCAGAGAGGGCATCCCAGGACTCTGCCCTGCTTCCTCTTATTCCACAACTGCAACCCATCAGCAGGGCACTCAGGTCAGTGCAGAGGAGCAACCCTGAAGAACCACAGACAGAATTTCAGCACCACAGTGTGCCAGTGGCTGTGTGTGGTGACCCAGGCCTGTAATCCCAGCACTTGGGAAGCTGAGGAATGAGGAGCGCTGTGATGTCAACATCATCATGAACTATTCAGTAAAACACTGTCACAAAACAAACACACAGATTGATACACACACACACACAAAATGCATGTCACTTAGCTAGAAATACATACAGTGCAGCAGAGCTCTGTCTGTGGCAATGAAAGCTGCAGCACAGAGAGAACAGCCTAACCTTTGAAGAGAAACACAAACCCTCCATGAACACTGGAGAAGCCTCTACTGACATCACCCAACTGCTCGTAACTGGATTCCGAGAAGCAATGTGAAGATGGCTAAAAGGCAGTGAGCAGTGTGTGCAGGGAGAGCAGACAGGTTGCATTTAGAGTTCTCAGCAGGGGAACAATGCGGACATAATCCCCATATGTGAATTAGGTTCCTCAGGAATCCATTTTCGAGTTCCCAGCAATGACAATTTAAAAGCAGCAGAGTATTTCTAAAATGACAAATAGATTCTAAAGTTTATCTGTATTCAAAAGACCCAGAGGTATAAAGAAAACAAAAACAGGGATCAATTCCAAAGCTGTGACAGCATAGCAGCCAGGAGGACAGGCACAGATCGGCTCCTGCAAACAGAGCCCAGAGTCAGAACTCACAGACAGAGCTCACGAAGGAACTGGGGACACTCCAGCAGAGTTTTTCTTGACAGGTGCTGGGACAGGTGGACAGGCAAGATCTTACAGACAGGCAAAGACTTTACAGTTTTGCCAACTTTCAAGCAGAGTGGATTATAAATGTCAAGTGAAAACAAAAACTTTTCTTGAGAGAAAAGACAACAGAGGAGAAAGTCCATATGAACTGTGCTGGGGCATCTCTTATGCAGAACAAACAGTGAAATGCACATGATAAAGAATGAACAAGACACACTCTGATGAACCTGACCTCTGTCCAGCTGAGATCACTCAAATCTGAGGCCAACAGTTGTAGGAAATCTTGGCAAATCATGTCAGAAATGATACACAGTGACTTGATTCTTGGAATCTCGTGGAGGGATGGATAGATTTGGGAAGGGACACAGTGGACTTCAGAACCAGGAAATATTCTGCATGGCCCTGAACTGGACCTGTGTCAACAGACATCTTCTAAAAACCACAGGATGCACAGCACTGACAGGGAACCTAATGGACACTGTGGTCTTCAGTTACCAGTAATCATCCATGTGGGTCCTAGTTCACAGTGAAGGAAATGCAGTAGCCTGGGATGCATCATGAGGGGGACATTGTCTCTGAGGGAGGTGCTAAAGGCTCCCTGGGTACAGGATGGAGGATCTCTACCAAACCCAATGTGTGAGGGTCCTTATCCTTCCTGAGTGCATTCCTGACTGTTCTCTCCCTGCAAAGAACAGTGACCAGACCACAAGATCTATTCTTCTGCACATGAGACAAGAATTCAGGAAAGATGGAGTGGTCAGTCATACACAGTTGCTACAGACAGTCATCAGGTTGGAGTTTGTGAACCTTTCATTCTTAGTGCACTATGATTTCAACTGTAACCAGCTGTCTCCTAATACATCCTCTTCTTAGCTTTGAAACTAGAAGAATGTGGCCTCTTCAATTCAGAGCCAGGTTCCCTCATTGACAAAGGACACTGGGATGCTGTGAGGTCCATACTGTGGGTGAATACCCTGTATTTCCCTGGGAGCAACCTAAGTTTTCCAAAGCTCTACGTGGGACACAATCACCAGAAGAGCTGATTAAATAAGTCACTTTGTAAGGGTAGTATCCTGTGTGCTGGGAACTTTAAAGCAGTTCAGTGTAATCTGGGCCTGAGGCCACCTCACCTGGTTTGAGGTTGTGGCCCAGCTGCTCAGCCAGCCTGCAGCCCTCAGGCTGACCCTGGTGGTAGCCACTTCCCTGGTTTGTCTTAGGGTGCCCTTTTCTGAAGAGGACCTCCAGACAATCCTTAGGGTTAGAGCTCCAGATGCTCCTTAGGGTTATTAAATAATAGAAGCTTTGTCACCAAAAACAATTTAGATAAATTGCTTTTACAGAGCATATAAAAATGGAGAGTGAAAAGTTTATCTCTAGCCCCTATTAAACAAAATAAAGATTTTATAAGAGTTTACAATAAATTTCAAATTACAATGAATATTTTAAATTTAAAACTGAGCTAATAAATAGAATTCTAAACATGCTGCTAAAGAGAAAAATCTATAGCTTACTGTTAGGACCACAGACATACATTTAAATATGTGCATGATAACTTTTTCTTCTTTTATGTATATATACAATGTTTTGTTAAGAAAAATAAGTTTTAAACTACCAAGGTTTTTACCATGCTTTTAAAACTGAACTTTGATAATTTTCTTTGAATGAACAAGTCTATGTAACTTAAAACAAAACAAAGCACTTTTGTAAAGGAAAGGAAACTAAATTTAGTGGAACAATTTATGTTTTCCATCTCATTTAATGCTTAACAAAACAAGAGAGATTATTATAGGTTTTTTCATTTTATTTTTTATTTTAGAGTATCCAAGTGTCAATGTCAATTGCTCTCAGTGCTACTCACTCTTCAAAATCATATATGTAAGATGTGAGAAGTTAGTTGAAGCTATTTCTGGTATTTGTTATTAGAGTTTCTCAATTAGAATTATTTTAAATAAAAGGAGGTGCTAACCTTGTATTATGTGGAGGAGCTGGTTATGTCAGATTCCAGGACACATTTAATAAGTAACTTTTGACTGAACTTTTGGCTCATAGTGGAGTTGGATCCATTACCATGTCCACTGATAAGCTGAATCAGTATCTTACACAGGAGATCTTGATGGATATTAGAAAATCTGGAATATAGAGGTAAATTAAATATTCTCATATCCCTTTCATTATTTTTGACTGTCTATTGCTGACTATAACAAATATCCAATAAAATTATATATAATTGTACAAATAAGATTTTGAAATATTCAATTTTCAGTATTTTAAAGAAAGCATTTACAAATATTGAGCAGAACATTTTTAAAAATAATTAATATAGAAAATGAGATTTCCTCAGTATTGAAAAGTTTTTACTATACAAGCAAGTCAATCACCTATCTTGGTAAATTAATACTGTTAGTAAGTTATTTGTTGTGTTGTTTATATGCAAATAATTAGATATATAGTACCTTATTTTAAATGACATTATAAATATAATTTAGAGTTCTGGCCATTTATCTAATACTTTCATACTGAGTTAGGTTTTCTGTTGTTGCTGTTGTTATGTTACTGATTACCTGCTAAATTGTGAAATGACATAAAATTATTTACATGTAACTACTTTTATTTTATTTATTTAATTTTTTATTTATCTTTTTGTACCAGGGATTGAACTCATGACCTTGCACTTGCAAGGCAGGCACTGAGGCCGCTGACCTAAATCCCCGGTCCTATAACTACTTTTATATTTTACAGTTTATCTTTATTGAAAAAT
Source organism: Hydrochoerus hydrochaeris (assembly GCA_004027455.1). Taxonomy (NCBI): domain Eukaryota; kingdom Metazoa; phylum Chordata; class Mammalia; order Rodentia; family Hydrochaeridae; genus Hydrochoerus; species Hydrochoerus hydrochaeris. The sequence continues at coordinate 9,146 of PVLA01013749.1, read as the reverse complement.
TACTTTTATGTTTGTTTTTATTTTTCTATCTTTCCCTGCAGTTACTTTCTTTCTACTTCTCAATTCTGTCAAGCCAGTTAGAAACTTTAAAAAAATACTAATACCACTTTTTGAACTTGGTATCAGGACTTTTTTTACATGTGGAATATAGCTTATTATTTCCAAATGTACATTTTAAATGTCTACATAAGGTTTTAAAAAGTGACATACATTATAATTATTAGAAATTTTAATTTCTGATATTTCTTTTCTTTCATTAATACCGTATTGAATCAAGTAAGAAAAAAATCACACAGACTCCAAGTCTGGTAAGAGCCTTCCAACCTCATGAGGACCAGATAACTTCACTGCAGATGTGGGAGCAGGCTGACCATTTCCTGATTCTCTCTGCTTCTGCTGACTGCAGTATTTCTGTGACTGGTGTCCATAGTGCTCCTGTTTGGATCTTTGGAAAGGTAGATATAGAGCTTCTGTGATTCTAGTGTTTACTTTACTTTTCATATGAATGTGGGATGATTTCTGTCTAACTACTCTCAGCTGTTTAATGTTCACAAAGCATGAAAAATTGACTTAAACATCTCTTGGAAAGATTGTGGTTCTGTACAACACAAAATATTTTGGGATTTTTGAGAAAAATTCCTCCTTCAAAATAAATTAATGGGCATCTAAAATGAACACATATTTCTCAGATGAATAAATACAAATGACAAGTAAATATAAGAAAATATGTTCATATCACCGGTCATTTGAGAAATAGAAATGAAAGCAATGCTAAGATCCTATCTCATTCCAGAAAGAATGGCTGTCATCAAGAAATCAAACACTAATAAATGCTGGTGGGGCTGTGGGAAAAAAGGCACACTTCTCCACTGATGGTGTTAGAGTAGACTATATAACCTCCATGGAAATCAGTGTAGAGATTCCTCAAGAAATTAGGATTGGCATTGCCTTTTGATCCAGTGCTTCTCATTTGGGGAATTTTCCCAGAAAAATTGTTACCATTATACCACAGTGATATACTTGCACCTATGTTTATAGCAACACAATTTGTAATAGCTAATCCTTGGCAACAACCCAAATGCCCATCAACCATGGAATGGATAAAAAAATGTGGCATTTTTATACAGTGGAATATTATTCAGCTATAAAGAATGATAAACCTGAGGCTTTTATATGTAAATTGATGCAACTTGACACCGTACTCATAAATGAAACAAATCATACTCGCATGTGTAAATATCATAATGACCATAGTGTAAAAAACTGAAAGAGTAAATCAGATCCAAAATGTACAATAGATACTGTGAAAATGCAAGGTAAAGAAACTGCTCAAATGGAAAGAATAACTGGGATCATATATATTGATGAGATATACATATATATGTATATATATAAAGATTATATGTATATATGATAGATAACTGTCTATCAAAAAGGACAGTTTGTGTTTTCATTGATTGCTTGATCATTTTAAGGCCTATATTTTATAATCTGAAAAGCTACTTTCAAGATAACAATATGTAATATAATAACCAGTTTCACTCTCATACTATTTGGTGTGAAATTCAATAACATCATTTTTATAACATTTTTAAAAAAAATAAGTTCTTTCCACAGTGCCACAGTGTACTCAGCTGCACAAAGCACATTCTTAAAAATAGACCATATATTATCCCATAAATCATTCTTAAGTAAATGCAAGGGTATTGAAATCATCCCATGCATTGTATCTGACCATAGTGCACCAAACTTGGAAATGGCAAAAGACATTGCAAAATCTGCCTAAACACATGGAAATTAAATAACAATATTTTCAAAAACCAGTGGGCAAAAGATGAAATTAAAGAAGAAATGAAGAAACACCTACAATTCAATGAAAATACAGAAACAACATACTATAATCTGTTGGATGCAATGAAAGCAGTCTTAGGTGGGAAATATATAGCAATAAATTCTCATATCAAGAGCACAAATAAACAACATAATGCTCCATCTCAAGCTTCCAGAAAAAGAAGAGCAAGCTAAACACAATTCTCATAGAATTGAGGAAATTGTAAAGATTAGAGCAGAAATCAATGCTATTGCAACTAAAAAAACCACAAAGATTTAATGAATCAAAAAGCTGTTTTTCTGAGAGAATAAACAAAATTGAAACACCCCTAACTAACCTTATCAAGAGAAAGAAGATAAAAACCCAAATTCACACAATAAGAACTGAAAAGGTGGAGAAGTCAAGATGGCCAACCAGTGAGAAACAAAATACAAAGCCTCCTGGGAGAAACAACTCATTTTCCAGAATAAAACACACTGGAGAGACCCAGACAGAGGGAGATGGATCCTCTTGACACAGGAAGAAATTAAAACATGAAAAATCTCATCAAATACGTTGGGATTACAACAGGAATGGCTAAAAATTACAGGACACAGTGTTTTCATGGTTACCTGCCAAGTTTGCGCTGGCCTGATTTTGCACAAGCTTGAATCCACACCAGCTGGGAGAGCTGCCATACTCATTCCCACTGCCACTTGCAGGAAGCACAGTGATACTGAAGTCAGGGGTTTGTGAGAACAACAGATAGTGGAGCTGCCAAAGGGACCTTCATTAATCCATGGTCAGTGCTGGGAATGAGACCTCCCCACAGGAAATGTGTGACCAAATGGGTGATTTATTGGAATGAGGCAGGAGGAGCTTTAACTGGGAATGAGAGTGAATTCAGTTGTTTGTTCCCTCCCCAGAGCAGATTCATGTGATTTGCTTGGAATGGGCCACACTCAAGGCAGGGACAGTGAGCCATCCCAAATCGATTCCCTGACCCTAGCACGCACTAACCAGGTGAAGGGCCCTGAAATTTGGCTGGCCCAATGTGGTGGTACAGGCAAATGCAGCCGCTGCATAAACCACAGTGAAAAGAGCAGTCAGGAGAGGGCAGAGGACCCTTGCCAGTGTGCTTTGGAGGAAACATGGCCAACAGGGAAGGGGGCTGGGACCTGCAATGTGACCTGTGTGGAGGAAGCCAGGGTTATGACAGGAGAGAGAGGCAGGAGGAGGCCCCAAGCCCAGAACCCTGAAAGCCCTGATCTAGGAGATGGAAAAACAAAGATGACTGAGGGCAACAAACTTGCAACATAAGCATTGCTTCAGTGAACATTAAGAGATATCTTTGGGACCTTATAGATGAGCTCAAAACTGAAATATTAAAACAGGTAAAGCAAGATAAGAGTAGACTAATAAAAGAAATGCTCTCAGGAAACATCGATCAGGAAGATACAAATGGAAGAAGAGAGGAATACAAAAAAGAGAGAAACATTCAATAAAGAATATAAAGAAAATGTACAATACATGAAGCAAATTCAAATAAAATACCAGGAAATTAAAAACTCCATTGAAAACAGGCAAAACACCTTAAAAGAAACTAAGGATAGACTATCAAAACTTGAAGACAAGTTTGCAATGTGTGATCATGAAAGGGAAGATCTCTTAAAACTAACAATGAAACAGGAAGTAAAAATACAAAGGCTAGAAGATGACAAGAGAATATACAATTTAAGAATAAGAAATGTGAATGAAGAAGCAGGAATACATACAGGTGAATTACAAAGGCTATTCATGGAAATAATTAAGGAAAACTTCCCAAGCATGGGAAAAGAAAATGACATTTTGTTATGTGAGGCATACAGAATGCCATCCACCTACAACCAAAACAGAGCTACACCTAAACATACAATAATCAAGATACCAGAAATTCAATGTAAAAACAGAATATTAAAAGCCATCAGAGAAAAGAAACAGATTACCTATAAAGGTAAGCCCATCAAAATCATGGCCAACTTCTTGACACAGACCATCAGATCAACAAGAGCTTGGAGCAAAGTATTCCAAGCCCTGAAAGAAAATAACCTCCATCCCAGATTGATGTACCCTGCAAAACTGTCACTAGAAATTAATGGAGAAACAAGATGCTTCCATTACTAAGAGGAACTGGGAGAGTTTGTGACCACCAGTCCAACTCTACAGTGAATAATGAAGGACATTCTAGAGAGAGAAAAAAAAATACCAGGATTTTAGGAACAGTGGCAGAAAGACCTCAGTGAGTGGGGAAGACAGTAGAATGAAGGAGAAAACTAGACAAACAGCAGAAAAATAGCATAGCAGAAATGAGGCAGAGAAGGATAACTAGAATCTCTAACATAGATGGCTTTGATACACTATATTGTTAATAGTGCATCAGGATTTAAAACCCACATTACTCACACTACTCTGCTTAGATGTATTATATTCTGTTCCAGTCATTCTACCTGTACTAGGCTTGGGGCACAGAGAGTAATCCAAAAATAACAGGATATAGTATGGTAATCATCCTTAATTTCCTGTTAACTTAATATAAAACTCTATAAAACCTATACTGTTTTACCACAACTGATCATAATTGAATCTGTCTGTTAGATCACTGATTTGTATTGATAGATTTTATTCAAAGCTGTTATGATTGATAGTATCAAGTCTGAGAGTATAGGCATCTGAACTTAAGATGACAAGATTCACTAGAATATCAACTCTGGTTTGATTATTACCAGCCTTTGAAGTTTTATATTGTCTATAATGTTTTATTTGTATTAATATTATGTACCACTATATTACATTATACTGCTATATTTAATTATGCCTGATAATATAGACAATTCTATTGAAGAAAATAAGAAACAACACATTAATCATTGTAGATCACCTTGTACTGTGGTTCTGTATAATTTTATGGTTTCATATTTTTATAGGAATTTGTTTTGTTTTGTCTTGCTATGTTTTGTTTTTCCCTCCAATACAGAAAGGATAGAAATAATTGTAAAGATTGATGCATGCTTAGCTCTTTACATTCTCACTGTTTGACTCTCTACTTTGTATGCTTTAATTTTGCAACTTGAACAATTATTTCTAGGAGGACAATGTGTAATTTATCAACTACTGACTTCTTATTGTTTATCTTTTTTTTGAAATTCTGTATTACCTCTACCCTTTACATGCTTTTGTTTCTCTTTAATAAAAAATTTAAAACAGTAAAAGGAGGACAGAAAGTGCTCTAAAGGAAATAACTGCATTTATGTTTTAGTGTGTAGGATTGGTAGCCATGTTGCTATGTTGTTACTGGATTATTGAACTTCCTTGCAGCCACACTGTTTGAATGTACACTGTATATGCTTTAATTTTGTAACATGAACAATGATGTCTAAGAAGACAACATGTAATTTATCAACTAGTGATTTTTATTATTTTTTCTGAAATTCTGTATTGACTCTACCACTTTTTCTGTTTTTATATTTTCCTCTTTCAATAAAATTTTAAAAAAAGAACTGAAAAGGGAGAAATTACTACAAATCACATGGAAATTCAAAAGATCATGAATACCGACTTTGAAAATCTCTACTCATATATGATAGAAAACACAGAGGAAATAGGAAGATATTTAGAAACATATGAACTACCAAAGCTCATGCAAGAAGATATAGCAATTTTGAACAATCATGTATCACCTATCTAAATTGAAAACTTAATAAAAATACTTAGCAACAAAGAAAAGACCAGGTCCTGATTGTTTCACAGCTGAATTCTGCAAGAAAGTTAGAGAAGATTTGATGCCAATACTCCTTAAACTCTGCAATGAAATTGAGAATAAAGCAATCCTCCCTAAATCATTCCTGGAGGCAAGTATTACTCTGATACCAAAACCAGAGAAAGATCCAACCAAAAAAAGAGAACTATAGGCCAATCTCACTAATGAACATTGATGCAAAGATTCTCAATAAAATACTGGCAAATAGAATGCAGCAAATCCTCAAGAAGATTATACATCATGACCAAGTATGGTTCATTTCCAGAATGCAGGAATTTTTCAAAATACACAAATCAATAAATGTAATATTTCACATCAACAGAGTAAAAAACAAAAACCACGTGTCATCTCAGTAGATGAAGAAAAAGCTTTTGATAAAGTCCAACACATGTTCATGATAAAAACAATTCAGAACCTTGGAATATGCAGTGTCTACCTCAATGTTATAAAGGTCATCTATGACAAACCAACAGCCAGCATTATACTAAATGGACAAAAACTGAAAGCTTTCACTTTAAAATGAGGAACAAAACTAGGACATCCACTATCACCACTCCTTTTCAATATAGTTCTGGAAACACTAGCCAGGGCAATCAGACAAGAGCGAGAAATAAAAGGAACAAAAACAGGAAAGGAAGAAGTTAAATTATCACTATTTCCAGATGAGATGATACTCTATATAGAAGATCCAAAAAACTCAATTACAAGACTACTAGAGGTACAAACCAAGTTCAGCAGTGTAGTTGGATACAAAGCCAATGCTCAAAAATCAATATCATTCCTGTATACAAACAAAAAACTCACTGAGAGAGAAATTATGGAAATATCACCCTTTATAATAACAGATAAAATATGAAATACTTAGGAATCAACCTAACTGAAAATGTAAAAGACCTATATGCTCAAACTTATACTATGCTGAAAAAGGAGATTGTAGAGGATACTAAAAAATGGAAGGATATTCCTTGCTCTTGGCTAGGAAGAAACAACATTGTGAAAATGACCATACTCCCCCCAAATGGTTATACAGATTTAACACAATCCCAATCAAATCACCATTGACATACCTCACCAATCTAGAGAAACCACTCCTAAAATTCATTTGGAAACAAAAGAAAGCTAGAACAGCAAAGGCAATCTGGGAAACAAAGGCAAGGCAGGAGGAATCTCAATTCCTGAATTGAAACAGTACTATGAGGCCACAGTGATAAAATCAGCATGGTACTGGCATAGAAATAGACCTGACAATCAAAGGAACAGATTAGAAGATGCAAGCATAAGTACAAAGACTCTCAGCCACCTGATATTTGACAAAGGGACTAAATATGTCCACTGGAAAAAGGATAGTCTGTTTAATAAATGGTGTTGAAAAAATTGGCTCTTCACATGTTGAAGACTGACACTAGATCCAAGCCTACCACCATGCACAAAACTAAAGTATAAATGGATCAAGGACTGAAATATCAAAACAGAAACACTGAATCTACTGGAAGACAAGGTAGGCAGAAGTCCTGGAGACATACGGGTAGGCAGAGGATTCATGAATAAAATTCGAACTGCACTGGAAACACTTCAAAGTTTCAACAAGTTGGATATCGTATTAATGAAAAGTTTCAGCACTTCGAAAGAAATCACCAACAGAGTGAAAAGAATACCCACCAAGTGGGAAAGAATTTTAGGCTGCAGTCCCTCAGACAAACAACTATATCCAGAACATATAAAGAATTCAAAAGCATCAAGCACCCCAAACTCAACGACCCCCTCCAAAAATGGACATCTGAGATGAACACACAGTTCTCAGAGGATGATACACAAATGGCAAATCAATACATGAAGAAATGTTCACCATCACAGGTAATTTGAGAAATGCAAATTAAAACAACATTGAGATTTCAACACTCTGGAAAGAATAGTGGCCATCTAAAATCAACTGATAATAAATATTGGTGAGGCTATGGGGAAAAAGGAACACTGCTCCACTTTTGGTGGGAATGTAGACACTTCTTCTCAGACCATAAGGAGAATTCTCAGAAGCCTAGAATTGGAAGCCCCATTCAATCCATTGATTCCTCTACTGGGTATTTTCTCAGAATAACTGAAAAGTTCATATCACCATGATATATTTGCACCCATGTTCATAGTGGCACAATTTGTGATAGCTAAATCTTGGAAACAACAAAGACACCCTTCTGCTGCAGAGTTTATGAAAAAGATGTGGCATTTTTATACAATGGAATATTACTCAGCTATAAAAAGGATGATCTTGAGGGCTTCATAGGCAATTGGAGACAACTTGAGAGTATCTTCATTAGTGAAACAAATAAGAATCATATTTATAAATATCTCTTTGTGTCTCTATTGTAAATAGTAAAAAATGAACTATAAGCATAATAAAACCAAAATGTGTAATTGGTAGTATATGAAAGAGAGGAAAAGAAAGTGCCCTAAGGGATATAAATGCATGTATGTTTGAGTGTGTAAAATAGATGGCCATATTGATGAATCTTTGTTGGATAGTTGAGCAGAACTATTTGCAGTCTCACTGTTTGAATGTCTACTATATATCCTTTAACTTTGTAACTTGAACAAATTCATCCAAGATGACAATGTGTAATTTATAAACTAATGATTTCTTTGTGGGTGTTTTTCTCTTTATCCTTTGTTTTCTTTTTCTCTTTCTTTTAGAAATCTGTATTATTGCTACACTTTTTTCTCTATTGCCTTTTGTCTTCTCTTTAAATAAAAATTTTTAAATGTATAATTGCTACTGTATAAAAGAGAAAATAGGCAGTGCTATAAAAGGTATAACTGCATGTATATTTATGTGTGCAGGATTGATACTCATGTTTCTTAGTTCTTGTTTGATTATTCAACAGATCTGTTTGCAGTCTCACTGCTTGAGTGTCCATTTTGTGTGCTTTAATTTTGTAACTTGAAAAACTATTTATAAAAGAGCAATATGTAATTCATCAACTAGGGATTTCTTACTGTTTATGGTTTTTTTTGAAATTCTGTAATATTTCTATACTTTTACATTTTATCACTTTAAATAAAAATTTTTTTTAAAAAAGAAAAATTTGCCTTAATGTGTTGCACTGACATGAAGCAGCAGTAATACATGCAGCACTGTCCCATCCTGCAGCTTTACCAGAAGTAGAGTAAGTGATACAATCACCCATGGGTCAGTCATGCCTGTAGCACCTGTGATTTAAGCTGCCCAGCAGGGCAGCCTCATCCAATGGGGATTAAAGTTTCTACCATATTTTGTTTCACCTGTGAGGATAAAACACAAAGGATTACAGTTTGAGGAACATGGCCAGTGTGTAAGTCACCTTCATGCAGGGAGAGAACAGTGAAGTTGAAAAGCACTTCTTATCACACAGAGCCAAGAGCTTCAGCACAGTGTGGCAGGGATGAACCTGAGAGTCTCACTGACCTCGCTTCTTCACTTCTCCTGCTGAAGGCAACACAGTCAGGGGATAACTTCACCCTCAGACCCACACAGCAGAAATGGTTTTCAGCCCAGCTGGTGCTCAGGAG
>PVLA01013748.1:0-34853 GCA_004027455.1 Hydrochoerus hydrochaeris | reverse complement strand
TAAAAGTCAACCAAACAAAGCAGAATAAATCAAAACAAAGCAGTGAAATTGGTGCAGAACTTCAAAGTAGGATAAAAGGAAAACAACAGTGGTTACCCCAGTGTATCTCGCTATCTTCACAATACTTGTCCAGTCCATCAGATATAGAAAAATCAAACCAAAACAAAACAGAATAAAACCAATCAAAACAGAATGTTGACTATAGCAAAACAAATAATTTGAACAAAACAAAACCATGAGAACAGCACTGGATTTCAAAAACGAGATAGAAGGAAAACCTCCATAACTGCTATATTGCATAATGTCATCCTCCTGACAGAGGCTCAGACTGCCTGCCCCAGGACTACAAAGTCAAACAAACAATATAAACATTCAGTTGCTTTTTGTGCCTCAGTTACTATCAAGTCAGCCTGTCCTCCGAAGCGGCTGGTTACTGATGAAGGAGTGGCGGTGGTGGGGAGGGTTGGGTTCTCTGCCCGCATGCTGGTAGGGTAGCAGGAGGCTTTATCTGACTTTTCTCCTCCTGGCCCCTGCATGGTCTGGGCCCCACATGACCTGCAATCTGCGTGGCTTATGAGAAAGGCTGGCTAGCTGGTTTGTTGTTCGGCTCCTCCCAGTCCCAGCGTGTCTGACTTTTCTCTTCTTGTCCCCACATGCCCTGCTAGAGAGGTCTTTCACATCCTGTGTTAGGTTGATTCCCAAGTATTTCTTTCTTTTTTTTGTTTTTAGGATGCTATCATAAAAGGTATTCTTTCTTTGATTTCAATCTCAGTGAGTTTGTTATTCATGTACAGGAAGGTGATTGATTTTTGAGTGTTGACTTTGTAAACAGCTACATTACTGAATCTGCTTATTAAGTCTAGTCGTCTTTTGGTGGAGTTTCTGGGATCTTCTCAGTAGAGTATTATGTCATCTGCACATAATGATAATTTAACTTCTCCATTTCATATCTTTATTCCTTTCATTTCTTTTTCTTGTCTAATTGTTCCAGATAAAGTTTCCAAGACTATGTTGAGTAGAGACAGTGGACATTCTTGTCTTGATTTCAGAGTGAAGGCTTTCAGTTTTTGTCCATCTGGTATGATGCTGGCTGTTGATTTGTCATAGATGGCTTTTATCAGATTTAGATAAAGACTATCTATTCCAATTTTCTATAGGGTTTTTAATCATGAATTGGTGCTGGACTTTGTCAAAAGCTTCTTATGCATCTATTGAGATGATTATATGGTTTTTGACCTTGGCTCTGTTAATTTGGTGTATTACATTATGAATTTATGTATGTTGAACCATTTCTGCATCCCTCAGATGAATCCCTTTTGGTCATAGTGTACAATCTTCCTGACGATTTGCTGCAGTCTGTTAGCCAGTATCTTATTGAGGATTTTTACATCAATATTCATTAGGGAAATTGGCCTGTAATTCTCTTTCTCAGTTGGGTCCTTCTCTGATTTTGGATCAGGGTAATGCTTGCTTCCAGGAATGAATTTTCAAGTATTGCTTCCCTTTCAGTTTCATTAAAGAGTTTGAGAAGTAGTCATGTTAGGTCTTCTCTAAATTTCTTGTAGAATTCGGCAGTGAATTCACAGGGCCTGAGCTTTTCTTTCTCGATAGGTTTTTAATTACATCTTTGATTTCATTTATTGATATTGGGTTATTAGGATTTTTATATCTTCTTGATTCAGCTTTGGTAATTCATGTGTATTGAGAAATCTGTCCATTTCTTCTGTATTTTTGGTCTTATTAGAATACAAGTTTTCAAAGTAGGTATAGATGATTTTCTGAATTTCTGCAGGGCATTTTGTGATTTCTCCCTTTTCATTCTTAATTATGTGGATTTGAGTCTTTTCTTTCCTTTTTTTGATAAGGTTGGTTAAGGGTTTGTCAATTTTATTTGATCTTTCAAAGAATCAACTCTTCAATTCATTGATCGTTTGTATTGTTTTTTTTTTTTTTTAGTCTCCTGTGTGTTAGTATCTGCTGTGACCTTTATAATTTCCTCCCTTGTAAAGCTTTTGACTTAGCCTGATTTTCTTTTTCTAGAAATTTGAGGCTCAACATTGTCTTAGTTACTTTTCACTCAGACAAAATACCCAACGCCCAACATGAAGGTTTATTTCTCACAGTTCTTGGAGGTTTCAGTTCATACTCAGTTGGCTCCAAGGCAGGGTGGCATGGTGGGACCACAGTTCATGGCAGCTGCAAACAGCAAGCACTAACTGGCAAGAGAGAGACACACCTTCTTCCCACTATTACATCATAACCTGGCTCCACTCCTGGGTGGGTGTAGCACTCACACCACCAATCCAAGTGCTAGACAATGAACCAGTCACAAAGGCATAATTGCCTGAGGCTTGGGGGCCACTGACATAAACTGTGAAAACATTAAGTTGTTTATATGTGCTTGCTGTTTTCCTGACATGGGTATTTACTGCTATAAATTTCTCTCTTAAGACTGCTTTCATTGTATCCCACAAGTTCTAGTATGTTGTATTGCCATTATCATTCAACTGTTAAAATTGTCGAATTTCTTATTTAATTTCATCTGTGACCCATTGGTTGTTCAGGAAGGTGCTATTTAATTTCCATTTGTTTATGAAGTTCTTGTGGTTTCCTTTATTGTGCATTTCCAATTTCATTGCACTGTGGTCTAATAGTATGCACGGGGTAATTTGAATTCCTTTACATTTACTTAAGCCTGTTCTATGAGTCAGTACATGGTCTATTTTGGAAAATATCCCATGTGCAGCTGGGAAGAATGTGCATTCTGATCTTGTGGGGTGGAACACTCTAGAGACATCTACTAGGTCCATTTGTTCAAAAGTTTGATTTAGTTCTAATATTTCCTTATTGATTTTTTGTCTACTTAATTTGCCTTTTTTTTTTTTTAATTTGTACCAAGGATCAAACTCACGACCACATGCCTGCAAGGCAGGCACATATGCGGCTGAGCTAAATCCCCAGCCCCAATTTGCCTTATTTATTTATTTATTTAACAGTGAGGTATTGGGATCTCCCAATACAACTGTATTAGGACTTATTTGATTCTTCATGTCCATTAGTAATCATTTTATATTACCTCTTTATCTCTCTTAATCAGTCTTGGCTTGAAATTCACTTTGTGTGAAAATAGAAGAGCTACCCCTGCTTTTTTCAGGGTTCCTGTCACATGAAGTATTGTTTTCCATCCTTTGATTTTCAGTCTATGAATTTCTTTTTGAATTAAATGTGTTTCTTGTATGCAGCATGTTGTTGGATCTTGCTTCTTGATCCATTCTGCCAGTCTGTGTCTTTTGACTGGTGAACTGTGACCATTAACATTGATGGTTATAACTGAAATGTATTGACTTATCCTTGTCATGTTATTTTCCTGTTGTTGGCTCTCCCCTCCCCTTTTTTCTCTTCCTCTAATTTTTTGCCTTCCTTGGCGGGTTCCTTCTGCTGGGGTTCATGGAACTGTAGGTATTATTATCTCTTTGTAGAATGTCTTTGAGAACGTTTTGGAGTGCTGGCTTGGTGGTCATAAATTTCCTCAAATATTCTTTGTCATGAAAGTGTTTTATTTCTCCATCAGTTTTGAAATATAGTTTTGGGGGGTACATCAGTTTGGGTTGAAAGTTGCTTTCCTTTAGAACTTGGAGTACTTCACTCCAAGCTCCCCTTGACTTGAGAGTTTGTGCTGAGAAGTCAGCTGTAATTCTGATGGGCTTACTTTATAGGTGATTTGTTTCTTCTCTTTGACAGCTTTTAGGATTGTATTCTTGTGTTGAATTTCTGGAATCTTGACTATGATATGCCTGGCTGTAGGGTTTTTTTGATTATTACTAAGTGGAGTTCTATTTAGGGCTGCATTTTACTTAAGTGTCTTCTCATTTTATTCTCTCTCTCTCTTTTTTAGTTCAATTCTTCCATCTTGTATAATTGCTGGAACAGGAGGGGAGTAGTTTTGTGCCTCAGGGCCTGCAGGCCAAGATTAGATCTGGAGGCCAACAGTGTGCAGTCCTGAGGGTGTTGTAGCCCAGAGTTTGGGACTTGGGAGAAGGGCAGAGCCTCCCCGATGTGGCTCTGGTGAGGACCCCCAGAGATGGTGCTGCCATGTGTTCGGGTGACTCCTGGAATGGCTGAGAGAGGACAGCCACGGTGCATGGAGAGAAATGCCGGGGCCATGGGGAAGGCATGAAAGGCTCTGAGTGATACCAGAAAAACTTGGCTGATAGCTGTACCATCCCCCTTGCCAGTGTGACAGAGAGTGCTAAAGAGCGTATTGTTGAGAAGGATCCTGATAGCAATGGGGTAAAGGAGAGGATGACAAGGCCTGGTGGAAGAGATGACAGATGGTGATGCTTCCTTGTTGGAAGCAAGATGGACACCACTATCTCAGTGGGTGGCTGGCCAGAAAGCAGCTGGGGACCTGGCATGCAAACAGCTGAAGGAGATGACTCCCAGAACCCAGTGCCCAATACACTGCCTACCTATGCAAAAGATGCTGCTGCAATGGACAATGAGGGGGCCAAAGTCACCCCGTTCTACCCTTAAGTCTTGATTCCTGGTCTAGTTCTGATTCTAAGCCAGTGCTCAGACCCAAGACTGAGTGATAGTTCAGTTTTCCAAGGACAGATTTCCCACGCCAATGCAAGGGTACGAGGACAACTCCTTCAGGCCTTCCCCAAGGGGATCCGTGGCAGCCTACTTGGGTGTCCACGGTCAGGGAAGTGGAGAACTGGCCATGAGACATTGGCAGAGTCCTGGGGTTCTTATTCCTAGGAGACTTTTCTGTCATCAAGCCAGCTTGGTGTCTTCTTCCCAGTAAAGGTCCAACCCGAAGTCCCCACCTCTAGAGATCCTCATATGACATCTGCCAAGTGAGTAGGTGTGACAGACAGGTTGGCCTCCTATACCTCTAGATGCCAAGGTGGCCTCCACCCCCAGCATCCCCCTTTGCCCTGCACTACAGGTGGCTCTGGGCATTGAAACCATCTGGCCCCATTGCAACTCTCTGGACCGTTTTCTGCCTTCAGAGCTCATCCAACCACTGCTCCTTACAAAAGGAATTCCAGAGGCAGGAAACAGCATAATAAAAACACTTCTAGTTTGTTCTTTTGGGAAGTAACCAAAAAGAGAGAGTGAACGGAACTCACTTCACGTAGGGGCCACAGGTGTCACCAATCTCCAGGCCTTGCGGTCTCCAAGAAGCGAGAAGGAGGTGGTCAGCTGTGAAGAAGGATGCACTGGTCCCTTCCCCATGCTGCTCAAGGATCTCAGGAATGGGCCCCTCACTGATGGGAGGCACCTGGGGGGAGAGGGGTGCATGTTCTGCCCAGCTCCTCCTGGGGGGTGCTACCCCACCCGTGCCCCCTCCAGCTGTGGCAGCCCTGAAAGTATCCTGTGCTCTGTAACCCCACCCACACTCACTCTCCAGTAGCCCTCCGTAGTATGCCTGCCTACTTCCTGTCAGGCGCCTGGCTGGCACCCCAGCTGGAGGATTAGGAGTTAAACACGTCTCAGCCCACACATTCTTGGCCAGCACTAGCACTCGGGAAGGGCTGACCTCATAGCAGGCCTGACACACTCAGGGCTTGGTTAGATTCTGCTGGAGTCTCACAGCCACCAGGAGCCAAAGGAAGCCTGGCAGGGGTGGGCCGAGAGCAGCTCCCAACCCTTAACAGCTGCCCAGTCAGTGGAGGGCACTCGGACCTGACTCCATGACTATGCAGTTCACACTTGTGCTGTGGGCTGAGCCCGGTGGCTCAGTGGTAGAGCACTTGCTAGCCTGACTGAAGGCCTGGATTTAATTCCCAGTCCTGGAGAAAAAAAGAAAGGAGACCTTGTTGAAATTTTTAATAAGGATTTTGAAAATGAATTTAGACCCATTTCCTTAAGATTAACTTTTGCCCTTTTGTGTGTTGGTGTAAAGTTGATCTGCCCCACAGCTATGGGAGGCTAAAAACCATGAAATTTTCTCACTCTATTTTCTGCACACCTGTGGCCTACAAGTGGCCATGTCCTAGGTAGAACACCTGAAGTCATCTGTGTGCTGCTGTAACAGGTACCTGTTATGGCTTGTGTCTGGATGTTCCTCAAAGCCTCATGTGGTTACGGGAGAGGGGTGTTTGGAGGTGGCTGAGCCTAGTTTGTGATTGATTCACGGTACAATGCTGGGATTGGGGGTGTGAGTGCTACACCCGTCTGGGGTATTTTGTCTCAGCAATGAGAGAAAAGTAACCAGGGCAGCCCCTAAGACTGGGTAGTTGATAAAGAACGAAGAGTTATTCTTACAATTCTGGAGATGAGAAGTCCAAAGTCAAGAGCCTGCACCTAGAGAGGCCTTCATGCTGTGTTATCTTAGGATAAACAACAGAAAAGGCGGTGGGAGGGAGAGAGACAGGAGGAAGGAAGGGAGGGGTAGAAAAGAAAGGGAAGGAGGGAGGAAAGAAGGAAGGAAGAAAGAACAAGAGAAAGAAAAGAAAGAAGGAGAGAAGAAAAAAAGAAGAAAGAGAAAGACTGAGTAAGGGGCCAGAGACAAACATACCTTTGAAGGATGCACCCCTGACACACTTCTCCCAGCCAGGTTCTGCTTCCTGAAGTTTCAGCCAACTCCACGAGGCCCAGATCTCTGATCCACCAGTGGATTAACCCTTCTGAGATTACAGCACTCACCACCCAGTCTCCTCTGAACACTCCTGCACCATAAGGTGGGCAAAGCCCACAGCAACCCACTAGGATGCTCTGTCTCGCATGGGCCCAGAATCAATGCAGCCAAGGGACCATGGACCAAAACTGTGAGCCAAAATAAGCATTTCTTCCTTTAAAGGCTCTCAGGTATTTTGTCAAAATTATGGAAAATGAACACAAAACCGTAGCACCTGCATGGCACGGGTAGCTCCTGAGAGAGCAAGGCCAGGCTTAGTAGAGCAGGAGGCTTCAGAGAGAGAGAGTCCTGTATACCCACATCCCCCAGAAGAGGCACCCCTGGCCTGTATGTCCTGGAGACAGGGTTAGTGTCTTTGGGGGTGGCTGCAGGGTAGCGGCAGGGTGCTGAAGTCTCCACAAAGGAGTCTGAAGTCTAAAGTGACACAACAGAGGGCAAGAGTCCCCTGGGAGGTGGGCACTGCACATGGGCCTCAGGCATAATGGGCGTTCTGGGATCCTTGTTCATCCCCAAGACTGCCTCACCCGGGGCAGTGAGCTCACCTTAGCCCGCTCATTCTCCAAGGAGTCTGGATTCCAGCAGACCTGAGGGGCCGTTTCAGACCTGTGGAAGCTCAGGGTGTGGGGTACAGCCAGGTCCAAATTCCTGCTCAGTTGCTGACCAGCCTCATCCCTGGGAGGGTTAATGATTTCTGTAAACCAAAGCTTCCGGCTTTATGAAGTGGGATTACGATTGCATCTACCCCTGCCTGACCAGGCCCCAGAGTCTGAGAGGATGAAGCAGAGCTGTCAGCCGGGTACCAGCTGCAGCAGGCGTGGCGAGAGTCTGTCTGAAGAGCAGGGGCTTCCAAGCTTGGCCTGAGGACAGGGTGGAAGTGGATCAGGCCTGGGCAGGGCTGGAGGAGAATCAGAGTCCTGAGGTTTGCGGGACCATCTGATGGAGCCTGCAGCAGATGGAGTGCCCGGGGCTGCCGCAGAAGCTCCTCTGGAAACAGAACCAATCTGGCCTGCTTCTGAACCCAAAATAGTGCGCCCTCCTCGGGGCAGAGCAGCATGGCTCACTGCTCCCCTTGTGCCAGCTCCAGGCTGAGGGGGTTCCACCTGGCCAACACGCAGGGGGCTCTGAGCTTCCCCACCTGTAGGTTCCTAGGAAATCACCCTTCGAGGTGGAGTCAAGTGCCAGGAAGGGAGGAGTTCTAGCGAGCAGAAGTGTCAGATTCCGGTCTGCCCATGCCTCAGGCCCAGCCATACCTGCCTGGACCCTGGATCACACCCAAGACCCTGCTAAACTCATCCTTTTATGAATATTGTGGATTAACTTTTTGATCACCAATGACAGGTTACCTTCTGTGGAGACTTCCTGAAGGTTTCCCTTTCCATCTCCCCAAACCTAAACTTCTCAGCTTGGCAGCCAGGCCTCTTGCCATCTGGGTCACCAAGCCTGTGCCAAATTGGTCACCTGTGACTCTGGAATGAGACCACACGGTTCCCATCTCCTCTCCATGCTGGCTGGTCTCTGTCCTGGGAAGCCCACCTGCTCCTACGCCCACAGCTCAGTGGGTATAGAACTGCTGCTTATGCCAGGCTCCTGCCAACACAGCGGGCCTCACTGACACGGCCTTTCAGGCTACACCTCCCACCAGCGGATTCCCCACCAGGCCATATGCCATCTCGTCCTCCAGACCCGGCTTAGTGGTGTTATTATTAGTTTCAGGTTGGTACTTGAGGTTTCTCAAGCCAAGGCCAAAGAGGCTGGGTTGAAAAGTTGGACCACCCAGAGCCTCCCTGGTGGCCCCAGCCACCTGAAGAGTCTGTCACGCCCCTTAGTCCCCACCAGGTTACACTGGGGTCTCCCCCTCAAGCTGTGTGACCCAGGTCACAGGGCCAGCATATGCAGCTCCTTGAGCTAGAGAGGCAGAGGTGAATAGCTAGGGTCCTCGGCCCTGACCGGGAGCTGAAAGTCTCAGGGCAGCAAAGGCAAAGGGATCCAGGAGAAGGAAAACGGGGTGTCTGGAGAGCTCTCCTCCCCCTCTTGGCTACAACAGACCCCAGAAGCAAGTATTTGACAGGTCCTTTAACACCCACAGAACAGGTCATCGCTGGGGAACCATGCCCAGGTCCCAGATAATGTGGCCTCAGAAAGTTTAGTGTCTGGTTCCAGTCTAGAACCTTCTTCCCTGCATCTCCTCCTGGACCCTGCAGTCTGAGCATTAGCACCAGCCCTGCCCAGGGGAATGCCTTTGACACCCCATCTACTGTGTGAGTTCCAGGGGCAGCTTTTGCCCCTGCACAGAAATGTGAACCTTAGACTGGACCAAGTCACAAGTCCATTTTGTTACATCTGAGACAGGGTATGTTATGAAGAAAAGAGGGTTAGTTAGGGTCACAGTTCTGGAGGCTGGTGTCGTGGTTTAGATCTAAGATGTCTCTCAAAAGGCTGCTGAGTTCAGAGGTTAGGGGGCTGCTGGAAGGATTGGATCATGGGTGTTCTGGCCTCTTCAGTCTAGTAATTTGTGGGTCCATAATTTGACAGCACAGTTGGGAGGTCCTGAGAATGAAGGAGGTGGGACTTAGTGGAAGAGAGTGAATCATGTGTCCAGACCTTGGAGGCTATGTTTTGGCCTCTTCCTCTCTGGATCTTTCTCTTGCGTCTGCTTCCTGGCCATCATGCCTGTGTGCTAGGGTATTTCCATGGTAACAGGCCTAAAAGCAATGGAGTCAGCTTACCATGGACTGAAGTCCTGAAACTGTGAGCCAAAATAAGACTTTCTTCCTCTAAATTGCCTTCCTGAGGTGTTCTGTCCCAGTGACAGAACGCCAATTTACACCGTGGGGAGGTCCAAGATCTGGCACTGGCGTCACACTGTTTCATAATGTGAAAAAGTTGCAAAGGGAGACAGCACACGTGTGTAAGCAGAAGGGGCTTAATCCTGAGACAGCTGACTGGTCCCCGTGAGAAGAGCAGGGATTCCTCCTTTAAAACTCTGTTTCTCCAAGCCAAACTTCTCACACAAGTTCCCGCTTCCCAGGGCTACTGCACTGAGGAACTGAGTTCCCAACACACAATTGTTCAGGGAACACAATGAAATTATAGCTCATTCCAAGAACTAAGCTCATTTCAAGAACTAAGAAGTCCTGAACATGGACTGAGCTGCTATTGGTCCAGTTCCATGCCTGGGATCATGGACACGCTGCTTTGGTCATCTTGCTTACCCTCCTCCCCTTTCCCAAATTGCCTTTCTCATTTGCTGCTTGTGAGGAAAATATTCAAGCAGCAAAACCACAGTGTGACTGTAGGCATTCCCATCAGCGATGGCATCCCCCTAGATGGAGACAGGGTGACAAGCCACCTCTGCCGTATTCCCCAGGGTTCAGAGGCTGTTTCCTGACATTGCTGTGTAGTCCACCTCCCCAACAAATCAGATGGCATTTTTCATGATGCTGGGGTCACTGTTACTGTGTTTGGCTGGCTCTGAGGCTGGGTTCAAAGGTCTAAGAAAGGCTTCCCTCGCCATAGTGACCCTCCACGTTCCCATTCTCCTTGGTTCCATTGGCTTTCCTAACGGTACTGCAGAACCGGGGGAATTTGATTTCTTCTGGGGCATGGAGCAAGTTCTAGGCTCCCTCTGGGGCATAAAGGGGCAGGACTGCAGGTGAAGGTTGAAAGAGTTATTTCCTGGACTTGGGACCCAATGTTAGGGCCCCAGGTTCCACTCTATGGAGTGGATGTGTGTGCCTGGGTTTTCTGAACTCCTCCCCGACCACCATGCTCCACACATGGCAGCAATGCTAGATGGGAATGGGGTGATCAAGGAGGCACCTCCTGCATGGACATCAGCTTCCCAGGTCTAATTAGGGCCAGCACCTGGGGTCACAGGTGCAGTGGCCATTCTTGGGCCAGGGATCCCAGCATCTCCATTCTCGGGGGTGCGGCACAGGTGTGGCTGTGGATGGCCTGTGGACGTAAGAACACAGTGAGCAGCACAAGCGGGGAGAGTGCGTCTGTGCGCGCATGCGTGTGCATGTGTGCTTGTGCACGCAGTCAGCTTCTGCGTGACACGTGACGCAGTACCTGGAGGTCTTGGGAGGGTCACGGCAGGCAGGCAGCTGTGGGAGTGGGGACGGCTCATCAGCAGCACCTGAGAGGTCAGCAAGGGTCAGCAGGAGAGCTCAGGACGGGGTCTCCCCAGCAGCCATGGGGACTCTAGCTCCCCACTGTGAGGACTGGGTTTCACTTCCCTACCACACAGGCTGGGCCCCTCACCCCTCACCTGAGTGGCTGCAGGTTCCCACGCTGTTCTCTGAGGAGAACAGAGGGACAGGAGCCTGGGGTGATGACAGTGGGCAGAGGGGCTGACAGACCCCTTCTGGCAGGAAGAGCATGAGAGCTGAGCCCCTGGCCGGTAGCCGGCACCTGGCTGCTCACAGTAAAGACCAGAGCACTCCGTGGGGTAAAGGATGGTGGGCCCCACCCCAAAGGGCAAATCCACACCCATGCTTGTGCTGGGATGAAAGCGGCCCCTTTCTGGAGCCCCCAGCTTCTGGGAAGTGCCTGCCTGGGGGTGTCTGCTGCCTGCCTCATGACCCAGCCCAGCTCAGAGCCCTGCAGAGGCTGCTCGGCCTTGGGTCCTGATGACCGCAGAGCAAGAGCCTTGCAGCAACCCAGTGGTGGCTCCCAGCCAGGGGCGCGTGGATCCCCACAGCACAGGTGTCCAGGGTGCACTGCGAGGACCAAGAGCCCAGCCCACATGGTCCCCATGGTGTCTTGAGGACAATGCCACCCACTCCAACAAGCCTTGCTTCTCCCCAACAGAGCAGAGCGCTCCGGCCCAGCTGCAGTGACATTGCGTGTTTTTCTCTTCTTGTGGTTTGTCCTTGGGGTTAAGCAATGTTTCGTTTCTCAGCATAACGACCCAGCAGCGACAGGGCAGCTCTCTCCACAGTGTCAACAGAGTCGCCTCCTCAGAGGGGGGTAGGGAGGCTGGGGCAGGGGTATTCCTCCATGCCAGCCAGTGGCCCCCTGGGCTCCTCTGAGCATCCGGGCTAACACAGCAACAGCAGGAGAAGCCCAGCGCTCCCCAGAGGGCCTGGTGCAGGGCAAGGCTGGCCAAGGAGTGTTCCTGAAAGGTTTGCACACAGTGAACGTCGGATGCAGCAGGCAGGCACCCCGTGTATCCCCTGCCAGGCTGGCATTTTGAATAGGCAGTGTCCCTGGGCACCATGCTGGCACCTCAGCTCCAGGGGCTGATTCCCTGGGCCGGGGCCCCACGGCGTCCTGGCTTCCTGGACATCGGCTCTACCTCAGTTCCTCTTCTCAGCTCGCTTACTCCAACCCCACCCCCTCCTCCCTAGCTGGTCCTCTTGCCTCTGAGGGCTGCCCAGGGAGTGTGCGCCCCACAGGTTCTAGGTCTTCACCCCCTGTTCACTCACTTCCAGGAGGTTGCTGTAGGGTGGTGGGGGCTATAGAATGGGGCTGAAATGCAGGCCTGGTGCCTACAAGGCCATGGTGGCACCGTCGAAGGGCTCCGGGGCACTGCTTTACACTTATGTGTGACAAGCTGGGCTGTATGGACGTCCACTCCCACTCCAAGGAGTCGCTGCCCTTGTAGTGTGGAAGGGGTGCCCAGCTTTGGGGTGGGAGGTTTCTTATGAGCTCTGGCGCTGTGGCCCTGATGGCCAGGGCACATGTACAGTCTGCAGGCCTTGGTCCTGCCTCCAGCAGATCTCGTGCTGCCTGGATATGGCCAAGTGGGGTCCACACCATGTTTCCCAACACCCAGGTCCATCCCACAGGTGTCTGCAGGGGCCATACTCAGAGTCAGCTCCGACGGCCCTGTTCTCCACTTTCCCAGCCTCCTCTGCAGTGTGGGCGGCCCACAACCCTCATCGTGGTCAGCTGGAGAAATTTGATGCTTTCCTGAGACAAGGAGAGGATGTAGCCACCACAGCCCTTGTCCCTTGCCTCTTTTTGAGGTGGCCCAGTGTCAGAAGTGATGTGATTTTGTGAAGGCCCAGAAAATGTTCTAAAACAGCGGAGCTCTAAACCGTATTCATGACCAGGCTCTGTGACGATCCTTACTCCAGAGGTGCCCTAGCCACTCCCCAAGGGGCCTGAAGTCCCTGCAGCAGTGGGGGCGGTGGCGGTGGGTGGTGTCCTCTGGCTCCTCCCCCCATCCCTTACATCCAGCAGTCTCACATATGAAATACTTGTCGCCAAGGGAACGGCCGAGCCTGCCCATCGGTGTCCTGGGTGGGCTCTTCCTTGTCCTCCTCTGCCTCCACAGGTGCCTCAGGCGTCACCCTCTCTGGCTCAGAGTTTGCAGAGGGAAATCAATAAGAGGGGGCAGCTGTCCAGGAGAAACTGCCCCACAGGGCCAGCTCAGCTGGACTCTGCACGGCCAGCTACTCTGTCCCAACCCCAGGGGAAGATGCTTTCTGGCACACTCTCCCTCTGCCCCTTGGGTATCCCTGTTCCCCTGATGTCACACACGGGGCACCACGGGCTTCTCCAATGGTCCCGATCCCAGTGCTCATGTGACAATCCAGGAAAAGCAGAAGGAGGTCTCCCAGAAGCCTGGGGGACTGTCACACAGACTCCCTAAAGTTGCTACCACCACTGGTTAAGAGTGTCTGTGCCTCGTGTGTGCCCAGGAACGTGTGACTGCCGTTCTCAGCACCATGCTCAGGACCTCGACGCCACCCCACTCCCTTGTCAGTACCTCCACTCTGTTGCTCCTCCTCAGCAGCTCCTCTGGGCCCTGGGCTGGTGACTGGGCTAGAACTGCAGCCTGCTAAGTGCCCAGGTTTCCTGAGAGCTGCCCCTAGGAGACAGAAGGAGGGGAGGCGGGAAGGTGAGGGTCTCCCCTTTTCTCCTGCAAGGCCAGGATGCTGGGAGCTAATTGGCAAAACAGGACAGGAAGTCTTCCCCCTACCAAGCAGTGCAGAGTGCAGTGCTCAGTGTACCCCGATGCCCAGAGCAAAGCCTGGGCACAGCAGGCCCCACTCGGAACAGAGCCTAGCGTGAGAATGAGAAGAAAGACTAGCTCGGGAACCCGAGACCACAGTGGATTTCGGTTCAACCAGCATTTATGGAGCCAGGAGGGTGCTCAGCCTGGGGACAGAGCCAAGAGGGAGGTGGTGCTGGCCGGCCCTGCTCTAGTCTGCTCTGAGCAGATGGCACAGAGGAAAGGCTGCCTGTGTGTCCCCAGAGAGGGTCCCAGGCAGGTTGTCTGGGGGGAAAGAGTGGGGCTTTAGGAGGAACAGGGAGGAGCCGTGGAGGGAAGGTGGCAGGCTGTGTTGCTGGGCACTTGGATGGGGCGTGGGTCTGGGTCACGAGTGACAACTGGCGTCAGAACAAGGCAGAGACTGTCCGCTGCTCAGTGAGGGTCCCGACCAAGGAGCAATGAGCAGAGAGGAGCGGTTCTAGAAGATGGCACTGGCTGGATGGCCACTTGGTTAGGGCAGGACCACCCTGGGCCTCTGTGGGATAAGACAGGGTCGTTCAGGGTTGCAGTCTGTGCAGTGAGTCCCCTCAGGTGGCCTGCAGGACTTCTCAGCTCGGGGCGGGGGGCCAGGCCAGGTCAGCACCCTCCAGGACTGTCAGCCGGGAGGGAAGTGAAAGGCCGCCCCAGGTGGCCTGGACAGTCACCAGCACTGGTCTCGAGGTGTTAATGCTGTAGCCCAGCGTTTGTTTCTGTTGCCAGGTCTTCATGCTTAGGCCAAGTTTTCTGAGGCAAGAGAGATTCTACTAAAAAGTCTACATAAATGCCATATTGTTTCTTCAGTGTGAGAAACTGAAAGTGTAAGTAGGTACCAAAGTGTGTATACTCATTTATTGAGAAATGGAAAGAAAATGTCCAAATGGGAAGGGGAACTAGGAGGGGGAGGGGGAAAGAAAGGATAAGAAGAGAAAGAGAACAGAAGGAAAACATGGAAACAAAGCTTTTGCAAATAAGCAGAGAAAGAGAGGTCAAAGGGAAGGGAGGAGACTGGGGAAGAAAGCAGCAAGATGTATCATGTCCAGGCACAAATTCTCTATGATGAATGTAGCCATCATCTACATCTAAAATGTACCAATAAAATTAAAAACAACAGAAGAAGGAAGATGAATCAAGAACATGAATTGACAAAAAAAAAATAATGTCTGTGCATGATTTAGGTTTTTGCAAGTAACCATTTCTAGCTGGTTTTAAATGAAAAGAGGAACCTGGGGGAGGAAGCCACCCTGGACCACAAGGGCAGGGTGGGGTGGCCTCCGGAGCTGGTGCTCAGGTGTTCAGGGGTGCAGCTCCCTGCCTCGCCCCTGGGCTCTCTGAACTGGCCTGGAGCGCCTTTCTCTGTAGACAGTTCCTGTGCTGCCCAGTGAGAAATAACTGTCCTTAATTTGGCCAGGGGCACAGTTCTGTAAAATGATGACCCTGAGGAGGAGGCTCGGATTGGCAGGGCTGTGCCCATCCCTGGACCAATCAGAAGAGGCTGGGGTAGGGGTGACTCAGGCTGCAGCTATTTCCCCCAAGTCTGGACCAGAAGGAGTAGACACAAGGAAGTGCTGGGTGGTGCTGGGTGTGGGTCTCTCTCTCTCTCTCTCTGACACACACACATACATCACACACACACATAGCACACATGTACCCAAACACACATTGCACATATACATACTCATACAACATATGGACACACAAACACACACAGATATACATGGACAGTATATAACAGATACTCAAAAAATATCCACACACATATCCACACAAATCTACACAGATACCAACACACTCCCTAGAAGCTGTTTTGTTTATGAACTGGCAGGTGCATGCATTTCCAGAGCCCCAGTGCAGCCACGGTCACATGTACGATGTCTGCAGTGGACAGCTGCAGAGCCAGAGCCAGGCACGTGTCTTGATTTTCGTCAGATGTCTGCGAGTCTGGTGGACAGTGTGGCCTTCTTTCCTGTCCAGCTCAGATAGACAATCACCGTACTCTTGCCTGCCCTACCGGGTCAAACCTCAGGGCCCAGCAATACGAAATAAGGTCCCTCTCCCTGCTTCGAAGGTGACTTGGAAACCAGAGGGAACCTGGCTGATAGGTCACTGTCACCTGCTGTGGAACAAGCTGAGTACTCACTTAACTTTTCCTGTGTTATGCTTTGTGTCTGTGTCTCTCACTGTCTCGCTGCCTCTCTGTCTTCTCTCTCTGTCTCTCTGTCTCTCCAACAGAGCTTTTTTGCCCAAGTAAAATCCCATGTTGCAGTCTGACCTTGCCAGGGTGTCCCTGGGACGGAGGGCAGCTGGCTAAATCGAGCTTCCACATCTGCTTACACACCTGCCTCAGTTTACAGAGGAAATGAATGTCAGAGAAGCCAAAGGATTATAAGGCCCAAGGCGCCCTCGCCTCTGCCACCTGTGAGAGACGAGACCCAGGTCTGCACGGGACACCACGTCCTCAGGGGAGAGGAGGTCTCTGCTGGCCGCAGGAGGGACCTTGCCACGCCCCTTCCTTTGGCCTCCCCGACAGCTCCACTGAGGCCCGCTGTCCCTTCACCTTGAGAGCCGTTTCCCACTCCCAGGGTCTCTCCTCCAGGCCGTGCTTCCAGAGTCTCCAGGCACCTTCTGCCCAGTACCCTCTTCCTAAGTCCCTTACCTCCTCTGCAGTGCCCCCACTGTGCCCCCTTCTGTCCTGGGTAGCCTGGTTTAAGGGGGTTGCTATGGGTTTACCTGTGTGCCCCACCCTGATTTGTATGGAGAAGCCCTAACTGCAGGACCTCAGAATGCCACGGTGTTCGGAGATAATCACTTTACAGAAGCAACTAAGTTCAGCAAGAAACCACATCAGCGGAGCCAGGGCCAACTCTGGAGCTGAGGCAGGTTTACATCATCGCTTCTCCCATGGTGAATACACAGGCCCAGGGACTGACAGTGTGTGGGTCAGGGGCTCCTCTTCTTGGTGTGGGAGGGACTCCTTTCTTTGGAACACTTGATAATCCATCCCCTGGCCAAGGTTTTGGGGGTCCCCCCCTGCAGTATGGAGGTCTAAGCCCCTGGGGAAAATGGTCTCACTGATGCACATAGCCAAAGTGACACGGCTTGAGATACTGATGGCCTTGAACCAACCTGTCAGCCCACTGCCACCCAAGTGCCTCATCCTGATTACCCAGGGGACGCTAGAGTGAGGACTGAGGATGGGAGGGCTGGCAGGAAGCCAGAGGGGTCCTTCGGTGCCTCCCGTGCTACCCTCGGGTCAGTGAGGAGGCCCAAAGGCAGCAAAGACAGGAGACAGACCCTGCACAAACAGATCTTCGAACGACCCCACCACCTCAGCCCAACCGGCTGAGACCCAGAAACAGGACAAATGAGGCCCGGGGTGACTGTTAAACACAGAAAGGGGAGGTGGCGTGGTGCCCTTGGGTCTCAAGATTAGTTCTAGGAATGAAAACTATCTGCTTTGGTCCATAATCTTCCTCGTTTGGTATGGATGCATGAACTATTCCCACCTTCTCTCCCCTGTTTTTTCTCAAATTTGGTAAACTTTTGAATTGAATTATAGCATAAATACAGAATGGTATAGTTGGTCTCCACATCCACAAATTCAATTTCATGGATTGAAAATGTTTTTTGAAATGGTACATCTGTATCGGACACGTACAGATGTTCTTTCTTACTGTTTTTCCTTAACACAGCTTAACAACTATCCACAGAGTGTTTACATCACATTCCGCATTATAAATCATCTAGAGATGATTTCACGTACAGGGGAGATATGTGCAAGTTCCGTGCAAATATATGTCGCTTTCTACAAGAGATCTCAGCCTCTGCAGAGCTTGTGTCAATCACCCCTGGGTACTGTGGGATACTGCACATGAACTGTGAGTGCACAGCCAGGCACACGCCTGTGTAACAGCACCCAGGTCAGGAAAAACACAGAGCCTGCAACTCTACCTGAAAAGTAGCTTCCCCTGATTCAAGCATCACACAGTAGTTCTGTCTATTGAACTTTGCATGAATGAACTCACAGATTTTTTTTTTCAAAATCTCAATTCTATCTGTGTGACATTCATCTCTGTTTTATGGAGTTGACTATCTATGCTCATGGCTTTGAAGTTTCCATCTGTGATGATACAAGCGGTTGTTTGGCTATGCTACTGTTGATGGATATCCAGGCAATTTTAGTTGTCACATATTGCTTCTGTGATCATCTGAGGACATGCATTTTAGTGAATATACATATTTCTGCTGAGCTTATTCCCAAAGTGATTATGTCAAGTTATGCTCCCACCAGAGGTATGGAACCTCTGTCTCCCCCACATCCTCAGCACTGTGTGTGATTAGCTTTTTCATTTTAGCCTTTCTGCTGGGTTGGTAGTGGTATTGCACTGAAGCCTGCCTGCCTGCCTTCCTGCCTATCTGCCTTCCTTCCTTCCTTCCTTCCTTCCTTCCTTCCTTCCTTCTTTCCTCTCTCCTTCTTCACCTTTTTTTCTGTTAACAGCTTTATTGAGATATACTTATCCATCTAAGATGCACAATTTAATTGGTTTTAATATTTTAACATCGTGGTGCAACAGTCACCATAATGAATTTTAGAATATATTCATCACCCTGCCCCCCAGAAGAAACCTCAGGGCCTTTAGCTATCACCTCCATCACCTGGCAACCACGAACCTACTTTCTATCGCTATAGATTTGCTATTCTGGACATTTCATATAAATGGAATGATTTGATATATGAATATGCATTTTGTTTATCTATTCATCAGTTGAAGGACATTTGGGTTGTTTTTGTTTCAAGGTTTTTGTGAATAATGCTGCTGTGAACGTAATTGTACATGTTTTTGTGTGGGTGTGTGTTTTCTTCCTCTTGAATATGTATCTAGGTATGAAATTGCCTGTTAAATGCTAATGCTGCTAGAAACTGACAGACTGTTTCCCAGACTTTCTGCATCATTTCACTGGTCCATCAGCAATGCATAAGGGTCCCAATGTCTTCTATTTCCCCCCACTTTGTTACTGTTATTTTTTTTCCATTTTAGCCACCCTAGTGGGTGTGAGTTCCTACTTCATTGCAGTTTTGATGCACTGTAGTTTTAGTTATCATTTCCTTGATGAGATTGAGCACCTTCACATGTTTATTGGCTGCAAGGATACAAGTGTTCATTGTAGCCCTTTGGCCATTTTTCCCCTCTGGGGTTATCTGTCACCTTCTTATTGATTTATAGTAGTTCTCTATACACTGTGGATGAGTTGTGTGCATGTTGTAAATACCTTCCTCCAGTTGTGCTTTGTCTTTTTAATCTTTTCATGCATTTTTAAACATAAATTTTATTTTATTTTATTTATTTATTTTTGGTACCAGGGGTTGAACTCATGACCACAAACTTGCAAGGCAGGTGCCTATGCCGCTGAGCTAAATCCCTGGCCCTTAAACATAAATTTTAAATTCTAGTAGAGTCCATGTTGCCCAGTGTGTCTTTTCCTCCTCCCTGTCCTTCTCTTCCTTTTCCTCCTTCTTTTCCTCTTCACTGTTGCTGCCGTGGTCATTGTCACCTCTGTCCTCTCCTGCATCTTCCTGCTTGGCAGAGTTTTCACCGAGCAGAAACCATCCATCCACAGCCTGCAGTTCTACTGAAATGTCAAGTGCAGCAGTGACTTCCTATTGCAAGTGTCACCCTCTCTGGTGCCCTACCTGAGCAACCACAGGAGATAACCGGAAGATTTTGATGCCATAGGCACCAGTGTGCCATTTTCCATGAGTCACGAGTCCACCTCTGCATTCACAGCAAGACAGGAGAACAACTCAAGTGCAAAGACCCAATTTTGAGGGTCCGTTTCTTGAGTAAGTCTGAGCCCAGTCAGGAAAACAGGAAGCAACTAAGTATTTCATGTGAGAATTCACGGAGAGAACTGACTGCAAAGGGAAAGGGAAGAAGGACAGGTAGACAAAAGAGCAGAAGGAAGAGAGTTAGAGAACAAGAGGAAGGAGGGATGGAGCCAGAAATAGGAATGACTGTCCCCTGTCTCAGTCCATTTGTGCTGCTGTTACACAGAAACATAAACTTACAAATAACAGGGCTTTATTCTTCACAGTGCTGGAGGTCAAGGTGCCAGGTCAAGGCACCAGCAAATTTGGAGTGTAGCGAGGGTCTCCCTGCTCCTAGATGACATCTGCCCTTGTGTCCTTACATGGTTTAAGGGGCCTTTGAAAAGAGTGCCAGTCCAGTCACGAGGAGCTCGGGCCAGTGACCCGATCACGGGGAGCTCGGACCAGCGACCCAATAACTTGCCAACATCCATTCCTAACAATGTCATCATCACATTTCTGGGTGAGAATTTCAACACATGCATTTCACTGAAGAAAGACTCAGACCATAGCATCTTTAAGGGGCTACCCAGAGCTTATATCTGCTCCTGCCATAATGGGGAAGCTGGAGTGGGGGGAAGCTGGCACTTTTGGCTTTAGATCTATGTGGAGTCACTTTGTCAGCCAGGGCTGATACAGGTGGCTTCTGTACCGGGGATTCTGGGCCTGGCATTGCCAGCCCTGGTGTGACAGGTAGAAAGAGGGTAACAGGTGCTTATCTGGAGAGACACTTCTCACTCCCTCCTGTCTCTGTGATTCTGCTGAGCCTGTGATGTTAGGTCCTCCAGCAAGGAAGGAGCCTGGGGAATGCAGAAGCTGGGATCCCTGCAGCACAGGGGCCAGGTGGGGGCTGGGCATGGGCCTCCCCAGTGCGCCTCAGAAGATCCCAGCCCTCCTGCTTACTCTCATTGCTTCAGGTCCTGATTCTGCGGGGCTCCTGGCCATCATCTCTCATACTTGTCACTTGGCTTCCCACGGCTCATCCTCCGTGTGTCTAGGCTACTCTGCTGGAGCGCTTTCCTAGGTCCACAGGGGCCGTACCTCTTTCCCACTAGAAGCAAGTTTCCAAAGTGCAGGCCATGTGACTGATTTTAGATTAGGCCACTAAAGCAGAGGACATTGAATGAATGAGCAAATTAAGAATGAATGAGTAAATAAATGACTGACCTGCCTTAGGAAATCTGCACAGTAGGTTGGAGTCTTCCCCCTGGAGATTCTCTAAGACCCAGTATGTATATTTTCCTGGCTCCACCCAGCCCGGACACCTGGCCCCTACCATGTGCTTCCTCTGGACCGTGCATCTGGCTCTCAAGGGTGCATAACTGGAACTCTGTTGTTTATGGCACAGTCCCCAGCCTTGTGGCATAAAACACACAGACAGTTATTTATGACCAGGGCTATTTATATAGAATTTATGAAAAAAGAGCTATGTGGTTGCACAAATTTGGAAATTTCAGGTTTAAGCAGATTAAACAGCATTCCTCATTGGTGAACTTTACAGATCTTCAAGATGTGGGTGGGGCCATCCAAGAAGGGGAAGCATTAGTAACATTCTCCAGGTTTATGTAATCACCAAACCTTTCCATTTAGGAACACTGACATAGCATTTTGTACTTGATAAATTATGATTTTCAATATATTTCATTGATCTATGAATAGATGACACATGTGCATAGCACAAAACAAAGTAGGTTCCCATGCCCTAAGCAGCAGGTCAGGGAGCAGCGGCTCATGTGCTGGGCTCCTTCTCATTTGCTTCTCCTACAGCAGACTGAGGCCTGTGGGGTGCCCTGTGGGGTGATAACTATCAAGAACAGCATTAGGATGCAGGCTTCAAGAGCCCTGAAAAGCCCTTTTTCTTTTTTTATTTTTTGAATTCTTAATTTAAAATTTTTTATTCTAGTAAAAGACACATGGCCAATAGTCTACCTCAAAAAATATCTCTCACTTCAAGCACCCTACCCATCGCTCTTGTCACTTTCCGAAGCAGTTCTGGAAGCCCTCTCCATGAGTGTCTGTGGGAGCACTGCTGTGGCTGCCTCAGTTTCCTCAATCAACTGGAACTTTTACCTTTCACGACCATTTTGGCTGTGGAGAAAAGCTGGAAGTTACATGGCACCGTGTCTGGTCAACATGGTGGAGACGCGATGGTATTTTTACGAGCCCGTCTTTCTGTTGGACGGCGCTTGGCAGCAACCTCCACCACCCAGCCCTTTAGAGTTTTTGTCAACCAGGTATAAGAGCAGTGAACTCCTTTGGCTTTTGTCTGCCTGGGACTGTCTTAATGTGAGAAGTCTTTCTTTCTTTGGAAGAGTTTCTTTGTAGATTTTCCAGGAACCGCTTGAGACATACTCAAGAACATACTCTCGGGCAGAAGAACTCGAAACCGTTCTCCCTTCTGAACAGAGGAGGGGGTGCCTGGAGGGGAATGGGTTCACTGGATACTTGTTGTCAAGTAACCAGTTACTCCCAAGCCTAGAAGCATCTACTGTTTCACACGGCTTCTGAGGATCAGGAAGGAAGCTGTGCGTCCGTTAGCCAGGGGATTTTGGCAGCCAAAGGCTGAAAAGGCCCAAGAGTCCGCCTCTAAGGCTGTGATGCTTCCTACATGTGTCTCTCTGTGGCCACTGAGTGCTTTTGTGACGCCAAACCTGACTTCCTCCAGAGTGAAGGACCCAAGCAAGGATCACGCCACAGTGCACACTTTGATCTAGAATCCAGAGTCACACCCAGGCAGTTCTGCTGCAACCTTTGATATTTTTAGTTGTTTTATTTATTATTTATGAAAAACAGCTCTCCATATCTCCAGGGTCTTCACCCATGAATTCAAGCAGTATGGATTGAAAATTCTCTTTAAAAAGATCACGTCTGCACTGAACACATACTGAACATGTCCTTGTCACTGTCCCCTAAATAGTATAAATGACAAGTATTTGCTACCATTTTCATCATATTACATATTATAAGTAATCTAGGGATGGTGTAACATATATGGGAAGATCATAAACCTTCTATGAAAACATCAAAAAGGAAAGAATGTAAATACCATGCCATCTCACATAAGGGACTTGAGCATTCACAGATCTTGGTATTTGAGGGGGACCCCAGAATCAATCAAATCAAACTTCAGTGACATTGAGGGATAACTGTACAGCATATTTTTGTGTGCTGCCACTCATACCAACTCATCACCAAATCCCTTCAGTAAGGAATCATTTACATATATACATATTGTATTAGTCAGTCTGTCCATTGCTGGACAAAATACTCAATCCCTGCAACTTCAAGGAGGAGAGGTTTGACTTGCCTCATGGTTGCACAGGAATCAGTCCATGGACAGCTGGGTCCAAGGCAGAAACACGGCAGAAGAGTATGGTGGAACAATGTGCTTATTTCGTAGCAGCCATGCACATGCACATTGATGTTATTGAAGGAACAACATCAACAGAGACATAACTTCCAAAGTCTCACGCCACGTGACCCCTTAGATGTGCCAAAGTACGCTTTATTGATGCCCTGGGCAGAGCTTGAGCTTACCGAACTGGCAACCTAGCTCACGGGTCACAAGTGTATTCTCCACGCACCACAGCTTTCTATTCACAAATGTAGATGCACTATGATGATTCTATTCTACTCCTTTACCTTCTCCTTCTAGTTCTCCCTCTTCCTTCTCCATCTCCTTCTCCTACTCCCTCTCTTCTTCTTCCTCATCTTCTTTTTTTTTCTTCTTCACATAGCCTTTCATTATGTAGTTTACGCTGGTCATGAACTCACTATGTAGCATAGCCTGGCCTCAATCTGTGGTGATTCTCCTGCCTCAACCTCCCAGGTGCTGGGATTATAGGGATGCACCACCACACCCAGCACTGCAATGGTTATTTTTGTTTAATGAATTCATTGTGCAAGTGAATATACTATTATTCATACTGTTTTTTGTTTTCGTTTTTGAGTCAAGGTTTCACTCTGCAGTTCAGGTTGGCCTTGAACTCACTTTGTAGCCCAGGCTGGCCTCAAACTTGTAGCAATCCTCCTGCCTCAGCCTTCTGAGTGCTGGGATTACAAGTACATGCCACCATAACTGGCTCCTTGTTCCTATTTTTAAGAATTGTTTTTCAGGCCTTACAGGAAAAGTTTTTAGATTAATATGATAATTTTATTAGATATATTTTATACAGTTTAAAAGTATATTTGCTTAGAATATTTAACATATAGTGCTTCCAGGGAAATGACAAAAGGAATTTCCTAGAAAACAGCACTCATTAAATGCTTTATCATTTATTAAAACATTTGAAAAGTCTTTTATGGGAAAATGATTTTTAAATATGGGTTTATAATACTTGTGAAGTCTAAAATGCTTATGATTCTTGTGAAAAGATTATAATTTTGACTTAAAGGAGCATCTGGAATCTTCTCACATTTACACAGTGCCATGCCTTGGATGCATTTGTCCCCCAAGGGTTCAGGTGCTGGGAACTTGGTTTCCAGCATGGTGAAGTTAAGATGGCCCAGTCTTTAAGGGGCGGAGCCTAACAGAAGATGGTTCTGTCACTGGGGCGCTGCCCTGGGAGATGGACGCTGGTCTCCCTGAGTAGGAACAAGTTGTTATAAAAAGAGCAAGGACGATCTCCTCCTACTACCTGGCCTCCGGTCTCACGATGTGACCTCTTTTCTCTGTGCACGGTGGTTTTCTCTCTGTGTCCCTACTACATTGTGATGTAGCCCAGGGGTGCACACCAGAGTCTGATCAGATGGGGCTGCTTGATTTGTTCTAAATCTGTGAGCAAAATCAGGGTCTTCTCTTTCTTAAGGACCCAGCCTCAGTTATTTTGTCACAGAAACCAGAAACAAACTAGCAGAGGTGGAAATCCTAGAGGATTTACAGTGAGCGCCCTGCTGTACAAGCCCCCAGCTTGAAGCTCATGAGGGTGACAAGTTGTCAGGGATTTCTCTTGTTGAAATCCAAGCTGGACCACATTTGTTTTTTCATTTTAAGGAGAAAAAAATAACAAAATTTCAAAACATGATAATTAGGGGGTAACGATGGTTAATACATTGCATATTGTTATCTTTAAATCACTTACTCAGAGTACAAGCTATCAGCATTTAATTGTCCAAACAATATTAGCACAAACCGTTCTTTTCAATGAACTAAGAGAAATTAGTAATGTAACTATTTAAAGTATTATACACACATACATATTCTTTCTTTTAATTTCTCACACTAGGGAGACAATAAGATGTTTACACATGCAAGTTTTGTTTATTTCACTTATTAGTATTTGACCACATTTCTGTGTCACTCTATGTATCTAAATCTGTAAATATCTTAAAGAAATGCAATAACCTTGTGCACGATTTCATCTGTCCACTTATGAAAGAAATGTATTTGCTTATTTTATTACTAAAAATATTGAGCAGTTATTATATGCCAGAGGGTGTGCAAAGTCCTGGAAATAAAAGATTATATGATCACTATCTTTCAGGAGCCCACAGTGTCCTGCGTAAGAATATGATGGAGTTAAAAAAAATCCTGAACACAATTAACTGCTTTGAGCACAGTCATTTCTGATCCGTCCTAGTCATTGCAAGTGAGTCACACAAAGCTCACACTCAAGGAGCAATTGGATGAGAACAGTAGCAAAGAACTTGTAGACCTATTTTTAAACCACCACATGGGGGTAGGAGACTCAACACAGTGTCTCCCGACAGCTGATGGGTCCTGATCTGTCACTAGTATGACCTTGGGCTCAGTCTCCCTAGTGTGCTTTGGAGGTGTAATAGTGTATCTCCTCATGGGGCCAGCTGCTCTCAGAAGGGAGGCAGACAGCACCAGAGGCAACTCATGGGTTTGGAATCAAATCTTTGCCTCAGTACTTGACATCTCCCTACTCAGTTTCATCACCTGTGTCATCATCTAGCTCCTTGTTTTGTGGCAAAATGAACCAAGGCATGTGTGTAGACAGCTGATATTGGCAGACTCCAAATGAAGTGAGTCCAGAGACACTGACTTGCTAGAGAAGCCAAGGCCTTTGGTGCAGTGATTCAGCCATCTGAGGAGGAAGCTGGAAGACGAGCTTTCCCTTCATCACCTGCAGGTTTTTATGACCTCACCGGAAGTCAGCCTCCACCTGTACTCTTTTCCCTAGCTGAGCTGTCTTTTGGAGGAGTGACCAAGACTTTGTGGGAATTATCCAGCTACTCCTGGAGTTAAAGCTGTCACCTCAGCCTGAAGCCACAAATAACTTCACCGTGACCTTCTACTGCTTGGTGTTAGGTGCAATCTGATGACAGAGTCTCCTCGTGAAGCTGGGGCAGGATGGACGGTTCTGGCCTCTTGTCTGCCTGTGCAGGAGGTGGGTGGGACGCATAAGACCTCCCTCTGGAAGGTGGAAAAGCAAAGCTTGCAGGCTGACCACTGCACCAGGTTCTGGCAAGACCAGTTGAGGGTCCTAGGATTACAGAGCCTGGTCAGAGGCAGGCTGGAGAGAAAGGAAAGCTCAGTATCCTGGAACAAGGTCTAACAGGGAGCCCAGCTCAGAGCTCACAACACAGACTTGGTGGGGGGGGTGAGAGAGGGTGTGATCACTTAAATCAGACCTCCTGTAGGAGCGCAGGGACCCCCCACCCAATCAGAGTCCTCTCCAGCAGCTAGGGGCTCTGCATGGAGCTTCTTGCCTTAACTTCTTGGGCTGGACTAAGTGGCTCACTGGTGGCTGGGGGCTGTGAATGCTTTACCACATCTGGAGAGCTCCAATCCCCAGTCTGAACCAAGAAAATGGAAAGATTGACCCTGGGCTGCCAAGATCAGGGGTGGGATTTCATATCTTGTATGGTTGCATTAGCTATTAATTGCTGTGTAACAAACCACCCCCAAAACAGTGGCATAAAATAAAAATCTGCTGTTTTGATGATCATTCTGGGGGATGATTTAGCTCAATGGGTTGTTGTTTGAGGGCCCTCAGGCAATTACAGTCAGGTGGTGACCATGACTGTGTCACCTCAAAACCATCCTTGTTCATGTGTAGCTCATGTAGTAAGCTCAGACAGCTGGGCCTCTTTCCCTTCCTTCCTTCCTTCCTTCCTTCCTTCCTTCCTTCCTTCCTTCCTTCTTTCCTTCCTTTCTTCCTCCTTCCTCAGGGTCTTCCTACAGTGGTGAGCAAACTTTTTACATGACTTTAAGGCTCTTCAGTGTGAGTCCTAAGAGAGACAGCAGAAACTGCAAGGCAGTGCTTTGGTCAAACATCATATTTCCATCTCTCCTTATAGAAACGACCCATTCACAAGGGTACTGCATTCTGCACTGCTATTGGTAGAAAAAAAAACCCTCCCTTTCTATAAACCCAGACCCATGGCAGAAATGCTGGCAGGAGCCATAGATTCGATCTAGGAGGTGTGGGAGAAGCAAGGCCAGTGTGCAGAAGACTGGGGGGGGGTGGCTGTGAGTTTGGAACTGGGATGCAGACAAAGGAGTTGCTGGGGGAGAACAGTGAGGATTTAAGAGCAGTGGGGTTTATTACACAGTTTTGTTGCTGATTAAAAGATATTCCTCCATCTTATATGATTTTTTTAAAAAAAAAAAACAAGACTAATAAACCTAGAATACGGTTGTTAACAGCCGAATGTTGGTGTCACCCCCAAATTCATCTGTTGACACCCTAACCACCAGCGTGGCTGCTTTGGGAGATAGGAGCTCTGGGAGGTGATTGAGGTCAGCTGAGGCCTCGCAGTAGCACCTCTAATTGGAGAGGCCGATGCTGTACACGAAGAGGAAGAGACTAGGGCGCTCTCCCTCCCCTCCCCGCTCCCGGGCCCAGAGGAAAGGCCATGTGAGGACACACCGAGAAGGCGGCCACCGCAAGCCACAGTGAGAAGCCTCCCTAGAAATCAACCCGCTGACACCCTGATCTCAGATTTCCAGCCTCCAGGACCGTGATAATGAATTTCTACCACTCGAGCCGCTCCGCCGGTGCCCACCCTTTGCTAGGGTGGCCCCAGCAGACTCAGGCCGTGATCGCTTGTACTTCATGGTTTTCCAGCCAGTGTTTCTTCCTGCTGCGCTGGGGGCTCGAGGCTGTGGGGTGAGACGCAGGCAGTGCAGGAGTGCTGGGGCCACAGATCCCAGGCTCTCAGGCAAAGCAGCGGCAGCCGGGAGAGAGCCAGAAGGGACCACGGCGCAGGGCTGCACCCAGGGCTGTGAGCGGTAGTGACCCGCAGGCGTCACAGGCTGCAGGACAAAGACCCCATCACTCTGCTCATCAGACCATGGACTGGAGCAGGCGCAGGCCAGTGGTCAGCAGTGAGCCCCACCACGGAGAACTCGGACTCCAGGGCCCAGCTGCCTGCACCTCAGTCCTGGCTTCAGCTCTTACAAATCCTAGGGCCCAGGAGAGGCACTTCCGGAGCTCTGAGCCTGGGTCTCCTCACGTGTGATGCCACCATCACCCCCCTGGAGGTGTCGCGAGGATGGAATGAGCTGGGCTGTGTGAAGCACTGGGCACAGCAGCTGGCAGAAGGTAACCAGACCCGGGAGCCACTGCTGAGTTGTCACAGGAGGTCGAGGGTCACCGCTGTGATGCAGCACTTAGGAATGAGTACAAAGGAGGAGAAAGGACAGTTTCTACCTCTTCTAAAAATACTCTTGCCTGAGTGTACCACAGTAGAGGGCACCAACTCTAACGCCCTCAGGGGTGCGGGATGGGGCCTCCCATCCCTCGTAGCCAAGGGAAACCATGAGTCTTCCAGTCTTTCTAGACAAGCTAGTAAGTCAATTTTCTATAAGATATAACTTTCAAATTTTTAACTAACTTAAAATTTGTAGGGGCTACATAAAACAGTCTAGGGTACCAGCCCGCCCCTCTGCTTAGCCTCAGCGTGTCAACCTGGAATGATCCGGAACAGGTAAAATGTTCTGGAAGTTTCTGTTGGGTACACCTCCTGAGCATGCCCAGCTGAGACCAGGGTAAAGCTGAAGTGTCGCAGGGGCGTGGAGAGAGGCCTTCTGGGAAGAAACGCATAGGCAGGACTCTGGGTGGCAAACATACCTTCTACACCCCACTGCTGGCACCCAGTAAAGTGCTCAATGCAGCCCTGTCTCTTGCACCTTCCAGAAGGTTCCCCAGCTGAGTCACAGGGAGGTAGGTCCTCCTCCTGGGGAGTCGCGTTCTTTATCAGGAGCAAAGAGCTGCAGTATCCAAATGTAAAACTTTCTTAGTCTCCAGTGCAGGCTGGTGGGGTGTGGCAGGGAGGGTACGACTTGCTATCTCTGCCAGGCCCATGACTTTGTGCATTGTCCCTACCATGCCACTGGTGATAAGAGGACACATACTGCCTGTGCCAACCTGCTAGCCTCTCTGGCCCCACTGTACATTCATGAACCCCAAAGGCCCCTGAAGCACCTATGCCAACCTCGTGCTACACCTCAGAGACAGATCCCCAAGCATAGTCTTGCCCCCCACATCCTGGCCATGAGTCACCGGCACCTGTGTGCCACACGGGGTAGACAGGGAAACTTTACAGGGGCAGGGAGAGCCTTCCTCCTCCTCCACTTCCCCAGTGGCGCGGGAGGCTCGGCCATCTCCATTAGCCGGGTGTGCCTGCTCTGACCTCTTCTCTGATGTTTGTCACCTGTGATGGGATCAAGTGACTGTCTATCCCCCACCTTCCCTCTGTCACCGGTGGTGTCATCATCAGTCCCTTTGGGTGTAGCAGGGATCACTGGACACAGACCAAGGGATTCCATTCAGGAGCCTCACTGCGGCTGAGGCCATGTCAGGATTCAAGGGACCTGGATCCAAGGGAACGACTCAGTGTCGTCAACAACAGAAAGGGTTGTTTGGATTATTAAACACAGGAATGAGCTTATAATTTATATCAGTCATTTCCAAAGTGTTGGATGGAGTAGACATTGTATCAAGCCCTAATTTAGGGTGGTTTGATTTACTCTGCTTTGCATTTTGCTGCCATGAGCAACAGCTTCTGGTCAGCCAGGCAACCAAGGGCGAAACAGCCAGCCTCTTCAGCAAGCTGCCTTGCTGAGCTGTGAGCTTCTGCAGCTTATGTTGCTCAACAC
Organism: Hydrochoerus hydrochaeris; assembly: GCA_004027455.1. Taxonomy (NCBI): domain Eukaryota; kingdom Metazoa; phylum Chordata; class Mammalia; order Rodentia; family Hydrochaeridae; genus Hydrochoerus; species Hydrochoerus hydrochaeris. The sequence continues at coordinate 5,293 of PVLA01013748.1, read as the reverse complement.
ATTTTAGCATTAAATTTATTTTTAAGTGATACACAAAAACTACATATTCATGGGGTAGCACATAATGTTTCGTTTTGTTTTGTTTTTTGCAGACAGGGTCTCGCTATGCAGTTTGAGTTGGCCTTGAGCTCACTTTGTAGTTCAGGCTGGTCTCAAACTCGCAATGATCCTCCTGCCTCAGCCTCCTGAGTGTTGGGATTACAGGAGTGCGCCACCATTCGGGGCAGCACATAATGTTTCAATAGATGTATAGACTGTAGAATGTTTAAATCAGGTTAAACAGGTCACCCTAAAACATTACTACTTCATGGTAGAAACTTGCAAATTTCTTTCTTCCAGTGCTTGAATGTTTACAGTACATAACGGTGGTCTGTGGTCACCCCGCCATACAATAGTACCCCAGAACTTCTTGTTCCTAACTGAAACTTAGTCTGATGCATTCTGAACTTGTGATACTTTTTACTTGTGGTGGGTTTTGGGGGCACATAACCCCCTCATAAGTTGAGCAGACTCTGTATTTTCTTTCTCAGCGTGGTAATGAGGGAAACTAGGAAGAGTCCAAGGACTCACATTTTCATTCCCAAGCTCCTGATCACCAGGAGCAGCCCTGACCCTCCCCAAGGACAGAATCCTCAGCTGTGCAATCAGTGACAACACTGATGGTGCCATACTGCGCTGTCGACACTTCCCCTGTTAAGTGGCAAAGCTGTGTCTGGTGGCATCTTAAAGACCTATAAGTACAGACATTCCTTCACCAAAGTGCAGGGGACACAGCCCCACTGACCAGGGGCTACTGGAGGCCACCCAAGAAGAGATGAGAGAGACACAAAAGGCAAGTGGTCACAGAGCCTCCGTGTCATTCCTGACCTGCAGCCCCCTGGTCTGCAGAACATGTGTGTGATGGGCACCAGCATGTCCTGTGAAACTGCCCCCACTGATACGAAGGCTGTATCCACTTTAAAAGTGAGGAAAGTGACACAGACGTTCAGCAGTGCTGGCAGACCTGGCCCAAGTTCCCTGTTCTCACGCTATAGTCATCCAATCCCAGGAGGAGGAGGAAGCAATTCGGAGATAGTCTCCTTCCTTAGCTGACCTACTTCTGGTCTAAAGTCACATTCCTGGACGGCCACCTCCCTTTCAAAGCAAATATCCCAGGAAGAGCAGGTGCACTGAGAGCCCTCTCCCACATCCTAGAGTAAAATCACATGGCATTCACCGTGGCCAAGCAACAAGGTGACTTAGGAGAGAAGAATGCTGTCCAAGCAGGAATTTCCCTCCACACGCCCAGTAACAGGGTGTTGTGGGAATGGATGGACATGGCCAAGAGAGGAAGACCCAAGAAACAGACTGCTCACCCTGTTCCCTTTATGAGGACTCGAGTAAATTTCACTTTGTGAGAGGCCAAATGGTGCAACATCACAATTCATAGGTGGAAGCCCTGACCCCCAATACCTCTGAAGATGACAGTATTTGGAGATGGGACCTTTCTTTTCTCTTTGAACAGGGCCTCACTGTGTAGTCCAGGCTGGCCTTAAACTCACAGCAATCCTCCTGCCTCAGCCTCCTGAGTGCTGGGATTACAGGTGTGCACCACCATGACTGGATGAGATGGAGTTTCTAAAGAGGTGGCTCCATTAAACTAAGATTATAGGGTCAGTATAGTGATCTAGCTTAACTGGACTCAGGAGAAGAGGAGGTGCTACATTTCAATCCCAGATGTCTCCCAAAGACTCATGTCTTGAAGCTTTGGTCTTCACCTGGGTGTGCTGGGGAAGCAATTGGACCACAAGAGGTGGACATAGTTGGAGGGCTTCTACTTGTAGGTGATGCCCTTGAAGGGGATCACGGGACCTGCCCTTCCCAAGGGAACAGGCTTTACCTTCATTCACCACGTGCTCTGCCATGCTGAGCTACCTCACCACAGGACAGAACAACCGGGCCAGCTAACCATGTACTGAACCCTTCCAAACCATGAAGGCCTTTTCTCTTTGTGTATTGATTATCTGAGATATTTGTTACAACAACAGAAAGCCAACTAACATAGAATGGTCAGGCACATAAAGAGACACCCGGGGGTACATGCACAGAGGAAAGATTGTGGACAGGCAGCAAGAAGGTGGCCATCTGCAAGCCAGGGAGAGGCCACAGAGGAACTAAACCAGTGAATCTTTGATCTCAAACTTTCAGTTCCCACAACTATAAAAAATAATCTGTTACACACCTACTTTTTAGTATTTCGCTATGGAAGGCATAGCGAATGAATTCATATACTAATGAAATCTGTCTCCTGATTAAATGGGCAGTGTAAATCACTGGGTTTCCATGGTTGCTGGGGATGCCAGGGAGCGCAGAGCTCAGTGATTAGCTCTAGTGACTGCATTGCCTGGAGAGAGCCCATACATTTTGAGTATGTGCTAACTGCCCAGTAGGAGCAGCCGAGGTACATCCAGGAGCAAGGGGTCATGATGAGTCTCCCACGCGATGAGATCATCTCCTCAGAAAACTGCCCCTGCCATAGGTCATCCCTCCTTTTGGCCACTTGGCCCAATCCACGTGCTTCATTTTATTGACCAGCAGAGAAATATCAACTGACCCAGGACAGACATCCAGTCCCAGCCTCCCCTGTTCCACATGAGGTTCCTAGTTGACTTCATACATGACTAAGAACAGAGAAATGGGATCGGGAAACCCCATACTGAAGCATTCTTGGGCCCCTGTGGGGGGAATTCACCAGGGCTGGTGCAGCTGCTCTGTATTCCAACCCAATAGCCCGGCCAAGGGCAGGACCAGCCCCGAGCTCACACGGAGCCATAAGCCCCCCACCCACCCCGTGGAGTGATTCCGGGGGCCTTGAGAGGGGTTTGCGTCTTTCCCCGTCCTTGTCTCTAGATTTCCATGGTCCAACAGGCGTCACTCTACAGATGACGTCTGCACTCCGTGAATGCTCCCACTGAAGAGGAAATGTCTCCAGTCACTCTCGCAAGGGGCCCCACCAGTCCCGAGGGACGGCTGGACTCTGCACACAGGCAGGGCAGCCAGCGCTGCGGAAGTTGTTGGGCAGCAGCCCCCTAACTGGCCTGGTCCAGGGACGGTGGCCTTGAGAGTCTCCTGCTCCAAAGCCTTGTTGGTTCCTGGGTGGTTTCCAGGCTTAGTTCTGCCTTTTGGCCTCATGATGCTCTTCAACCAAAGGCCCGTCCTGCGGAGTCAGCCCAGTTGGTTTAAGCTATGGCCTCAGGCCCTGGCTACCGCTGTGTGCTCAGGACAGGAGGTGGGGCCGAGGGACCACTTGCTGTACCCAAGGCCAGCGAAGCCTTCAAGCAGGGGAGCAAGGTGCTGTGTCCCAACAAGCAGGAGCAAAACCCTTGGGAGATCCAGAGGGCTGCAGGGGGACCTGGGGATCAAGGTTCTCTGGTCCAAATATCCCATCCTGTTGCCAGGAACCCAGGGCTTTCCAGCTGGACCCTGCTTTTGGCTTGGTCTATTCAGGAAACAGAGGGATTCCATGCAAAAGCAGCTTCACAACCTGCCCAGAGTAGGTTGCAAGAAAGTGCACAGAAGGCAGTCCTGCGAGTGCTGGACCAAGGGTGACAGAAGAGAGGTTTGCTGATTCGAGGACGTTCAACTCTGACCCTGATTCAGCATCCTGCAGAGGGCCCTGGATGGTGCCAGTGCGCTTTAGGATATTTCCTAGAAGAAAGTAAGGGAGCAGCAACGGAGAAGCTAAGCTAGAGCCTCCCAGCCAGACTGCAGGGAGAAGGATCCAAAGCCCGGGAGAGCCGGCTGCTGGGAAGGAAGAACCGCACCGTGTGGCTGTGTCCCTTAGGACACTTGCCTCGGGGACAAGGAGAGCGCTGTGACAGGGGCACTGGACTGGTGGTACCAGCGTGGCTGTCTTAACCACACTGCAGGGCTGACAGCAGCAGACGCTGCCATGGAGCAGGGGGCCCTGGGAGCAATGGGGTGGTCGGATCCTTTTAATCCAATTTAATTATTTTATTTTATTTTACTTTATTTTTGATGCCAGGAATCAAACTCAGGACCTCACATTTACCAGGCAGGCACTGCACTGCTGAGCCATATCCCCGGCCCCAGGATGCTTTCTCAGTATTTATTTTTATTAGGACGTTTATAGTGTATAATGATCACATTCTTTGTGGGGAGTTGGTAACGTACATAACACATCTCAATTCTTTACATTCCTCCTCCTCCCCCTCCAACCTCCCTTTCTTCCATCTCTTGTTCCCTCCCCCTTGCAAAATATCTATCTCACTGTTTCTTGTTAGCTATCTTCTATTTGCCTGGGAAATTTAGAAAGACTTTGCCTTAAATTAAAAAATAAAGATGGTTGGGGAGTAGCTCAGCCTAACATCTGCAAATTCTGCATTCAATCCCCAGTAACTAGATAAATAATTTAAAGCACAGTTACACAGTATATATACCATAAATTCTTAACATAACACTCTGGATTCAGTATCTTTAACTTCCACCTAGAAATAGCAAGGATGTTCAAACCCTTGAACTCTAAACGGATTAGGCTTGGCAAATACATACTCTTGCCTAGAGCTTAAACTCTGTTTTGGTTTCCTCAGCCCTATTAGATATCACCCATACTGATTTATACAATCACTGGTTGATTTTATCTGCCTCACAAGTCATTTCTTGGGACTGCATTTCTTCCTCTGTTGCAAGCCCTCCTCTGGGATCATGTTCTTTCTCTCTGAAACACAAGTTTCAAACTCCCCTGCAGGAAAAGGCATCTGGAAATGGGTTCTCTTGGTCTTTATTCCAGTCTCTCTTTCTCTCTCTCTCTCTCTCTCTCTCTCTCTCTCTCTCTCTCATCTTTTCGAGACAGGGTTCCACTGCACAGGTCAGGCTGCTTGAACTCACTGAGTAGCCCACGATGGCCTCGACCTACAGTCATCCTCCTCCTCCTCCCTCAGCCCCGAGTGCTGGACCACAGGTGTGCGCTACCACGCCTGGTTCCAGCCTCACCCTTGAGAGAGCTTTTCACTGGGTAGAAAGTTCAGCCTTGGCTGCTACTTTCGACCTCTAACAGCTTCATACCACTTCCTTGTACTCTGTTGTTGTTGAGGTACCCAGCACGGACGTCCCTGGCTGATGCCCCAGTGCCCCTCACCCCCGCAGTCCCTGGCTCCAGTCTCACCCAGGAGTGTCACCCTTGGTGTGCCAAGGTCCTCCTGTCTGACTCCACCTTCAGGGCCCTTGACCCTCCCCCTCCCCTCGCCCCCTCCCCTCGCCCTCCCCTCACCCCTCCCCCTCCCCCTCCCCCCTC